>JACEII010000010.1:8828803-8887325 GCA_014332785.1 Antheraea mylitta
CAAGATGAATGAGACAAATACAAATAAATTTTTGCCTCTGGATTCGCCAATTATTTTATTTGATCCCAGTTGAATCTTTAACGACATTCAATGAGGGGTAAACGACTCCACTGTTGTTAACGCTTCTACGTTTTTGATGAATAATGTCGTAATCAAACGGAACGATGTTTTGGCCAATTAACTGTGTTGATTGAAATAATAACTGATTCTGTTTGTGCTACTAAGAATATAGTACGATCTCACTATATCTTTAGAAGGTTAAGCAAACAGAGTAGGTACTATAAAAATGAAAATGTTCTTTTATTATGTTCTTTCTTATACGCCAAGTAATTCGTCAAAGAGGTTATTGTTAATTTATTATTGAACTTATCGAACTGAAATAGTTTAGAAAAATTATCCGACACAAAATACATATAAGAGATGTTGAGGTATGTATGCTTGGTAAACATATGTGTTTCAATAAGTCATATATGTATTAATATGTAGCCTAGCTTAGGTTAGCTTAGATAGATCGCGAATTGCATGTATCAGGCAACAAACCGAGGTATGCCGTGCACCCTTGAACTAGTTGCCAAAATAAAATCGGCTGACTGCCGCAAGCGCTCGCCTTAGTAGTCCGGTGAAGCTATTAAGACCTTGCTAGGTCAATAGCGTAGTCAGTTCAATAAAAAAGGTTATTGTTAATTTTATTAAAATACAAATATAACACACATTTTTTCAATAAAATAGAACATTTCGACATTCCAATCTTATAACCTAAGTAATTCTAACTATCATAAATCATATTTTATATGTGAATGTGAGATGTTTATTTATATGATTGTTTGTTACGATTTCACATATTAATTACTGAACCGATCATCATAACGTATATATAAATTGTTGAGGATATAGAAAAGGATACAGAGTACTTTTTACCCAGAAAAAATGAACTATTCCCGAGGGTTAGATCAAATATACATTGACGTAATGGAAGCCGTGAGTATAAGTTACATATTTTTTATTTTATCATTTTAAGCTTATTTGAGCCGCGAATCGATCGATGTAGGTTTAAATTCTGTAATGAAATAGAACTTTTAGTGAGGGATAATAATTTTCATAGAAGAATCTTAATAAGTTGGTAGAGTTACCCGATTAGGCCTCCCACGGCAGCAGCTCAAGCCTAGGTTCGATCCCTCGCCAGGGAGCCCTTGAGTGCGTTGCTTGCGCGATACGGTGACAAACAAATATACATCACTGCTACAACACTACACGATCACCCCCACACACGTGCACGTCTACACGCTTACACATGAAAGTGGAAGGGTTTACTTTTTTTTCCCTTATCGAACTGAAAAACTCTTAATATTCCGACAGTAAATATTGTTGAGGCGTGTATACTTGGTACACATATACGTTTCAACAACTCCTACATATATCAATAGTTAGCTAGGTTAGCTAAGATAGGTCGCGATTTTGCATGCAACAGGCAACAGCCAAGCCGAGGTGTGGCGTGTACCCTTGAACTGGTTGCCAAAATAAAATCGGCTAAGTGCCTTAAGCGCTCGCCTTAGTAGTCCGGTGAAGCTGTTAAGACCTTGTTGGTAGTAGTAGTCATTTCGAAAAAAAAAAGAAAAAGTTACATAATTTTTATTTGATAATTATGATCCCCGAATCAATCGATGTAAGTTTAAATTCTGCAATGAAATATAACTTTTAGTGAGGGATAATAATTCTCATAGAAGAATATTAATAGGTTGGTAGAGTTCATTTTTATGCCCGTCTGGTTACCTACAAAGTTGAGAACGTCACCAGACAAGTAAAGGTGTGTTCCGGCAGCTACATATGAGATTTCGTCCTCGCTTACACTACATTGTTATTTACCATAAGATGCGATTATGATGAAACAAATTCATCACAAAAAATATTCATCCACCAAGGAGATAAAACTAAATGAGAGACTTAAAAGGAAACCAGCGAGACATAAAGATTCGTATCGATTGGAAGTACATAGTTACGCTGATCGAGTTGACGACATGGAGCGTAAAATGAGTTGTTCGAAACGCCGGCGTCTGCCAACAGTCCAGCTCAGTCCGAACTGACAATAAACATCTATTGTCTATGCCGTAACGTACGATTTTCCGTTCGGAAATTGCCAACGTCTCGGTACTTTGTTAAGTTGTTTTCTTCATATATTGGATGGATTCCAATAATTTTCGAATCGTTGCATCCGATTGTTACATGTTACGTTGAAGACAGATTTAATGTATCATTACAATTAGTAATGACAAACAATATTTGAAACAAAACTGTTTCGTATGTTACTAATGCCTGTAAGAATGCTTATAGCAAATTCAACGAACCGAGTCTTTGATCATATCGAATTATTCTTACAATTTTAACATGAATAACTGGTGCATAATATAGTCCGGTAGTCGAGTATAGTATACTGGTAGTAAGTATAGTTACTTAGACGTGATTTTAACTGTGTCGTAAAATCGTAAAGTTTTAAAAAAATCGTAGAAATGACAAAAATGATAATTTATAAGTAAATAATCATGCCACTATATTTACATTCTTTACCTCGAAATAAAGTAACATGACTGTTATGTATTCTGTACTTAATGTTCTTTATAAATATAATAAATATATAATATATATATCCCTATAAGAAGGTGTACAGTCTCATTGTGAAATATTTTAAAACAAATATGGTAGTTTCACTAGGAGATATTAAACATTTGTGAGTGGTTATATTTTTTAAATTATACTTTTATAATTTACATATATTGAAATCCATCATTAAATCATTTTTTTTTAACTTTAATTTTAATGAAGGCTTGGTGGCCTTCGCGACTAATTCGCCTAAGTAACGTACAGTTCTATAACAATAACAATGACATTAAAATGTGGCTGAATCGTATCACGGAAATGAATAATGATACTGACCCTAGAAATGAATATTCAGAAATTCATCAGTCAGCAAAAAATTCACTAAAATCATTTCGGCCGTTTCAGACACATCAATTTTATTTTTTTATATCAAAGGAGGCAAAGGAACTGGTGGGTCACGTGATGTTAAGTGATCACCACCGTCCATAGACACTAGCGACATCAGGAATGTTGAAAGTGCGTTGCCAGCCTGTATATGGGAGAAAGGGGAGGGGAAGGAAACGGAAAGAAGGAAAGAGGAAGGGACGTGGGCCTCCAGCTCTCTCACTGACCGAACGAAACACAACAATGCAAGCACTGTTATTTCACGTCGGCTATCTGTGAGAGGGGTGGTACTACCCCGGAGGAGCCGACCCATTCATGCTGAAACCAAAAATAGCTTCAGCGGGGCTCTACTACCTATAGATTTCTATTAGACAAGAATTACTTTTCAAACGTTTAATATTATGACAAAGAAGCCTCTATTTTTAAGATGGGATGCAGCATATGAACCATGATATACAGGTGTGTGGGTGGAAATGAAGTGATCAAAAGCTCGCTTAAGAAACTGCGCTGAAGTGGGCCGAAAGCTGCATTGACGACGGAGGCGTGCAGACGTCGGCAAAATCTGATACGATTCATTAGTATAACGAGCTTTTAATATTTAAGACACCTCTTTGATTGGAATTGCTTGGAAGTGCCAGCCGTTGCCTCGGGTGTATCTTTGACACCCTGGTACGTTAGTGAAGTGTTTTCAACTTTTGAATATTCTGAACAGGAAAAACTTTTTTTTAACTTGAAACTGTATTTTTCTTGTGACTAAAGTAAAATTATTACTATCTCTTGTTATATGAGCATCATGCAAAAACTGCTGGATAGATTACAGTGTTTTTTTTTTGTTTTACTTCGTAGAGACTTGGTCCTCATCCAATAATTTATTACAATTTAATCTATACTAATATTATACAACTGGAAGGTTTGTTTGTTTGTTTGTAAGTACGTAAGGAAGTACTGAACCGATTTGAAAAATTCTTTAAATGTTAGATAGCTCATTTATCGAGAAAGGTTATATATAATCACGTTAAGACCACTGAGAGCGGAACACTAATGAACAATGTTTTTAAAAATCGGGCCTTTTTTTCTTTCGAGGGGTTGTGCTACGTATTAGTCAGCTCAAAGTTACTATTCCATGCTAACTAATCGCGGGCAGAAGCTAGTTGAATATAAAATGATTCGTTTTTTGTAAGTACTCCCCTTTCAACGATGTATGTTTTGTACACACAATATATTTTCAAGATAATTGATAAAGATCTATTCTTCAATATAAAGAAATTATTATGAACGGTATTTTGTTCATATAAGTAAATGTAAACACATGCGTTCAGAACAGCTCGTACAACTTACAGGAAAGTTTCAAAAATTAAACATCACACCAACAAAATTTTCCGCAATTCCGAGCTCGCAAACTTTCCTCCGGTTTAAGTTGACATTAAGTTCTATGCAAGCGTTATCTCACTTACGCAGCCGTGTTGTATAAGAGTTCGATATTATTATGACGTCATGTATATGTATGTGGTTCTGTAGAAAATAATTTAATTAAATATTTTGAAATACGATCTCCTTATAATTGTCGTCTATATTTATTCTGTATATTTTTGTTTACAGTCTGCAGCTTAATATCAATTTTTAAATGAATGGTTTTTGTATTCAGTAAACTACACAGCTACCCATAACAGTTATATTATTAAATATAATTTACATAAACGTAAAAATCAATTGCAAAATTTATGTCCGTGCATCACTTCAGAACTTTACCTATTCGACTAATCTTTTTATTGCATGTGTAGTTGTTATCGCAAGATTTGTGGAAGAAAATGTTACAAAATCACACAAAAATGTGAAAAGTCTGTGATAAAACATCCTCATATCAAAAGTGAGACAGTAACTCTAACAGAAGCGAGTAGGCAGATTTTCAAAAACATTGATGTTCATTTGTTCTGTTCCCATTTTATTTGATTTTACAGGTGAACCAATGATATTACAAATATAATATTACTAGCTGTAGCCCGCGGCTTCTCACGCGTTTTTTAAATATATTAAATAAATTTAAAATTGTGATCACACATCTAATGTAAATTACAATAATACTCTTTCAAAAAAATTTTAAGTATCACACGCACATCATCTACTGTAACAGGTAACGTGTACATTATATATGTGAATACTAACAGTATGTCGAATGGGATGGGATTTATCATCAGCAACATAACTGGAACTTTAAACTGCTATATATCACCTTCAGTGCTCACTTACACTATATATGAAAGTAATTAAAATATTAAGCTAAACATTATTGAACAATCTGTTAAATCTTTTATTATATAGATATAATATGTCCATAGTGTCGATATACTTAAGTTATTATTATACCTTGCTATAATTTAAATCACATATAAACATATGACTTTCAATCCTTAAAGACTAAGTTCAAGGAATTCGGTATCTTAACTCTGCCTTCCCAATACATTCTTGATAATTTAATGTATGTCCGAAAGAACCGTGACAAACTGATTATCCTATGTTTTAGACTTAGTAAAACGAGTAATAGTTTTTTGGGAAATAGTGTACGGTTCTATAACAAAATTCCAAAGGATATTACCGATTTGCCTGATTGTGAATTTAAGCGCCATGTCAAGCGGGTTTTGGTCTCAAAAGGCTATTATAGAGTGGATCAGTATGTGAACGATAGTGATGTCTGGAATTGACTCATCTCTGTGCATCCATTAAATTTCTTTTCCATTAAAAGTTTCTGTCATGTATGTAATATAGTCTAAATATTATATATATTAAAAAGATAAACCAGATCGAGTTTCTTGCCGGTTCTTCTCGATGACTGGGTTGTTTCCGAACCGGTGGTGGTTTTTTACGTTCATAAGTGCCTTATTAGGGCCTAAACTGAATAAAGTATTTTTGATTTTGATTTTGAATTATATTTATTCTTCGAGTCCAGTACAACGCACGTCACACGTGCATGTTTACAGTGAACAACATAGTTTTGATCAATTTCACACGGACGAATGCACGGATAACAGTTAATCACCACATAGTGTAAAACAAAGCCCTGTTCCACGTCTATCTATATGTCTGTTCGCGATAATATCAAAAACTACAGAACCCATCTTCATGTCGTTTTCACCAATATATAAAATGATTCTTGGGCAAGGTATAGGTATAGTTTGTCTTATTATCAGGGCGGGCAACGTCTGCTGAACACGCTAGCTTAAAATAAAACGGTTAATTAGTTACTTATTTGCCCGTAAAATTCCCTTTCAAATATTACTTGTAGTCCGGTGAAGCTGTTAAGACCTTGCTAGATCAACAGCGTAGTCATTTCTAAGAAAAAAAAAACCGTTCAAATAGATCCAGCCGTTTCGGAGATTACCCGGAACAAATAAAAAAACAAAACATATCGACAGAATAAAAAAGAAATTTTTGATATTTGTAGCATCACAGATGTATGTATTTATCTAAAATTATTTATTTTAATATACACTCACTTTAGTTTTATAATATGTAATATATCACAAATCAAAAGTTGGGAACAAAACTAATGTAGAATAAAGTTTTTGGCGGGTTTTTAGTCTGTCATGTAGTGGATTTTATATTTTATTCATAATCTTGTGTTACTTGTCTCTATATTGTGTTAAATTGGTGGCGTTTTATGTAATATGGTTCGTTTATTGTGCATAAGTGAAAGGTATGGAAAATAATACCACTGAGCATGAATTCTGTGGTCTTGAAAATTAAGAAGATAAAAATTTACGAAATATTATACAGAGGATTTGGCGCTTATACCTTTACATTAACTTGGACATAGAAGAAAACTGCCTATAACAACTTCAGAATTGGCAATAGAGATTAATTCCTTCGACAGTCTTATTGGACGAATATTATTACTACTAAACTTTTTGAATAGCAACACAAAATAAAACTTTAGAAATGTTTGATATAAACGTACCACGTATAATTAAAAATTGGAATTAACGTAAAATATACATTTTGAGTAGGAACACAAAATAAAACCATGAAAATATTTGCGATAGAATGTTATCGCGTTACCATGGCAACGCATATAATACTGACATTTGCACGCAGCGGAAGCTTCCAAAATAGCCCGATTTTGAGACATTCTTCATTAGTGCTCAGCTCCTGTTGGTTTTAACGTGATGATATGTAGCCTATAGCCATTCTCGATAAATGACCTATCTAACACTAAAAGAAACTTTCAAATCGGACCGGATTAGCGCGTTCAACCAAACAAACAAACTCTTCAGCTTTATATATTAGTACAGATTGAGACGAACTGAAAAGGGAATATTAGGTAACACACCTATGCGGAGTTAGGGTGGGTAGATGGTAATAAATGATATACAATATTAAATAGTTTTCTCCAATAAATACCAAAAATATTGTTGGCTTGAAGTGGGAAAATGACTCCTGGACAGATACTGGATACCATTACTTTTTTTATCCCAAGATATAGCGAAAGTAACGCTCACAGGCCACACATATGCCTCGGGACGGAATACATTAAGAATAGTTACACTCAGTTGTAGTTTAACAAGCATAATATTTCATTCAGTATATTTAAAAATATATGTTGTGTTAACAAACTTGTTAATCAAGAGTCCTTTTAACGAAAGTGGTTTTAAATTATTTACTCTCTTTTATATTCAATTAGCTTTTGATTATATAAAAATATTGCATGTGAAATTTGACTAGTTAAAAAAGAAATTCTTAGAAAACTATTTTATTTTTTTATATTCTCCTTTTACCTCATTGAAATAGTCACAAAGAATAACTTTCCAGGCTACAGAGCAAGTGATTTATAAAATATGATCGCTAAGGTAAGGTTTCATTTAAACAATGTCGCAATATAGATAAATTATTAAAATAAAACTTTTCCAAGAACAAAGAAGTTAAGGTATCGTTTTATACAATTCTCGCTATGAAATATAAACCAATTTCTATTGAATGGGTTAATGTAATAACATTGTATTTCGTAATACTTAATACATATTGTTAATTGTAATAAATACATAAGTATCTCTTTCTGTGGGTGGTTTTTATTTTGAGACGCCATTTCCTAGTGATTCTTTCTACAATATATGTCTTTTTTTTCTCGAACTGACTACGCTATTGGCCTTACTGGCCTTCACAGCTTCACCGGACTACGATTGTAGTTAACGTTTATTTACTGGAAGACTTTTTATGTTTAATGTTCATGATACGTCGCTGTTAATGGTAATAATAAACCAAACAGAAAGAAAAACAACAGTGCGTGTATCAGTGTGTATACGCGGAGGAAAATAACTATTATATGTGTTAAATTATACATATATATGATATTGTTTATACACTAAACGAAATTTAAATTACTATGCGAAGTTTTGTAGTATGAATACTTAACTATACATTTACTCATTTTGTATACTACTAGATCCTTATACTTACATATACCTCTTTTGACGCGTTTTTATGATGCGCGCTTACACCGTCACGAAAAACCGACACCCTGAAGTTAGCTATAGTCAACATTTTGTTTTTTTGTATTTGTTGTTTGTATTTCTTTGTATTAAAACTTTCAGTGTATTAAATACCATTTTTCTATTGGTCGTCGTTTTTTCTACAAACGTAGAATAAGGCGAAATGTATAATTTTTGAAAAGATTTTATTTTGTTACGCCAAAGAAGTATAACTTCTAACGCGTGTACGTAAGTACACATACACGGTTTTTTCCTACAATGCTATAAGAAATACTTCGAAAATGATAATTGTATCAAATATAAACAACATATACGCAAATCTCTTGTAGGAGGTACGGCTCACTACTATCGAAATCTAGACTGACACGGACAGCGTAATAATACTCGGAGTACGTAAGTTAGACAGTTTATTTATATGACCATATATGGTATTTATACAGACACGCGATATTTAATTTGTTTGTTCAATTGTTTGAACGACATTCTATTTACAATATTACAAAAATAGTCTGCCAAAGAGGATGACATACTCGGTAGCTACATGCTCAAACTAATAAATAAGGACCATGTTATTTATGATATTAATTACTTATTGGGTAGAATATATGTTATATGCTGAAAGAAAAAAAAAGACTGTATCACAGACGTTCCTCGCTTTCAGCGCTAGATTTCACAAGTTTATTCAGCGTTTTGTTGCGCTTCATCACAATGATTCGCCAACAATAAGGTGTTCCAGAGTTTCCGTGAATACAATGCCACAATGGGCATGAATGGACACAGTACTATGAAGTCGCCATGTTGCTTACTAATTAATCTGCTTATTCACTTCGCATAGGTGAAGGAAGAATTAAAAGTATACAAACACCAACGGTAATTGGATTTCGTGTAGTATTTTAATTAATTTTGTAAAACACTCATTGTTTGTTTATTCGTAATTTTTCGACGAGATTTTCCCTCAGAAAACTATTCTGTGAAATGTTATTATTTTATTGTAGCAAGAATTGGAGTATTATTTTACAGTTTTCTTTGAAATAATAAACAAAACATCGGATGCATAGAAACAAGCAGTTCTATAGTAATATTTATATTTCCAAAAATGTTAGCCTGTTATTTATTAGTCTAAATTACCTGGACGACCGAGCTTAGCTCAGTTCTTTAAAAAACATTTTTCAATTAAAATAAACTGTTAGGTTTACTTTTTTGCATTATTTTTACAAAGTAAGCATTTTTTATCAAAAATAATTAGAAAAAGGTATCTCTTTTGGTGTCACTCAGATTCGAACTGGGGTTAGACGGACTTTCGAAGTAGCCGATTTCCATCTGAGCTATTTTTGTTTTGACAGCGGCGGCGAAATTGAACTTTATATTCTAGCTATAATTTTTCATTACCTGAAAACTTAAATAAAAAAAATCTATGAATGAAATCTAGCTAGATCGATTTATCATTTTTTTTTCTCGAATTGACTACGCTATTGGCCTTTACAGCTTCACCGGACTATTAAGGCGAGCGCTTAAGGCACTCAGCCGATTTTATATTGGCAACCAGCTCAAGGGTGCACGGCACACCTCGGCTTCACTGTTGCACGTTGCATGCAAATCGCGACCTATCTTAGCTAACCTAGCTAACTATTCATATATGTTTGAGTCGTTGAAACGTATATGTGTACCAAGCATATACGCCTCAACAACTCCTCCATATATTTTTTATCGGAAAATTGAGAGTTTTTTCAGTTCGATAAGGGAAAAAAATAAACCCTTCCACCAAAATGTGTAGCGTGTAGGCGTGCACGTGTGTGGGGGTGATCGTGTAGTGTTGTAGCAGTGATGTATTGGTGTGTCACCGTATCGCGCAAGCAACGCACTCAAGGGCTCCCTACCAAGGGATCAAACCTAGGCTTGAGCCGCTGCCATGGGAGGCCTAATCGCGTATGCGGGAGCGAAGTTAACCACCAAACCGCAGCGGCGCGATCTGTGGTTACGCGGGCGTAGGCGTGAGCACGCTCTGTTTTGAAGGACAGGCTGGTACTGATCGTTCGCTGACGTGATATTATCAGGAGGGTCAGTAAAAATGTGTCGCGGACGTCTTCTATATCGCCCAGCGTTGGGTACGGGTTCGTAGTTTGCGGCAGATACCACTAACGGACTGGGATGATTCACGGCTTGCTCGAAATAGCTACCCGTAAGTGATTTTATATACGCCTAGATGGACGGCATCTCCAGGTCTCTGTGGAGATCCGCATTCCGGATGTACCAAGGGGCACCGGTGATTTTACGCAGAACCCGGTTCTGCAGAATCTGAAGTTTTCCAAAATTATTCGCGTGAGCGAAGATCGGACAATATGACAATATGCCGGTCTCCAAGCTGGAGCTAGAAATCGGGGCCTCGACCCTTGTCGCGGACATCTAAGGGAGACTGCGGCGAGAGAGTCCCGAATAAGTTCGCAGTCGGAATGTTTGACGCTAAATGGCCCTCGGAGGCCTGCGACATTAGATTGTTGTACGTCGAGTTGAGAATGTCCTCGTCGAACCCGTTCTCGAGGAGACATTTGCGGTACCTTTCCAATAAAACTAATGGATCCATCGCGGTGGATCGAAGAGAAGGGGGGGCCGCGAAACCACCTCCCTACCTTAAGGGCAGGGGGGCATTCCAACGGTAAACTAACGGACTATCCCGAGTCCGAGCCAAGAGGAACTGTGGGCAATGTGCAATGCCTCACAGGGAGGTCCTAACTTGCCTAGGGGGAGGCCTTAACAAGCCCGAGGCCGAGGACGCAGACCGGTAAACCGGGCTACGCCCAAACAGACACCCGGGGATGGAAAAAGGGGAAAGGAAGGGCGGGAGGGCGACACCTGGACTAGACTAGGCGACCTCGCCAAGGCCTAGCTACCCTGGCCCGTCTACCTTTGCAGTAGGCCGCGGGGCCTATGGCGAGCGGGCAGGGCGCTCCAACACACTTCGTTGAGTACCGTGAGGTATCCGCAGGTTGGCCAGACTACTGGACTTTATGCAGCCCGGGTTTGCACCCAGAAGTGCAGTTTGCTGCGCTCAACATGGAGCGCCTACGATTGACGTCACTATTTTTCACTGAAACCGGACAGAAACGCGACGATCTCAGAAAGTGACAGCGCGTACGCGAAACGATGCACGAAGCACGAAACATGCAACCGAAGATCGATCTAACTCACGATAACACTTCGAAAAAATAACGGTCACTTTTCTGAGCACAGTGCACACGTCTGACTCGCACGGCGGCACGTATCGGACTCCATCGATTTATCATCCCCGAAACCACCAACATACTACGTTTCACGGAAATAGCTAACGCCGTTTCCGAGATCCTGAATATTTAACAATGTAGAAGAATCGCTCGTTTAAAGGTATTATTATATAATATATATTAGATAATTATAAGAAATCATAAAATATAAGTACTCAGACGCGTGTGAAGCTGCGGGCAACTGCTAGTATTTTTATAAGGATCATTAATTTTCCAAGAAAAGGAAAATACACTATAAGTTAAAAATGTGATGGCGGAGCAGTGTCTTAACGCAGTCGTCCGTAACTAACAAGTTAGAAGAGAAAATACTTCTAGGATGCCGCTGTCTTAACTTCACGCCGGATTCGCTCAATTAGCGTCGGAGATGGTGCCGTTATTAATTACTAATACTATCTTATGACTCACTGTTTGTACTGTTTCTGCCTTTAAATAAAATTTCAATACTTGAAATTCAATGAAAAACATAGTAGAAACACATACAGTATGTGGAATTATTGATGTTGTCCTACATAAGTGTTCAACAATTTTAATTTTAATTTTAAGCTTTTCGAATGATATAATTTTCTTCGTGAAGTAATAGGGATCTAGTACTTTTTAGTATTATTTTATGGTAGCTAGATAACTCTAATGCCATATATAAGAGCGTAAAGTTGAACCATTTTTTTCTGTCCCACGTTCATCTTATAACGTCTAGATCGAATTCCATGTACCAGAGTAAACATTGTCAAAAAATTGAATTTGCTTATTCATCGATTTATAGGTTTTGAAATACGTTTTGTAAGTAAATCCTTGAACACTCTAATTACTGTTTCCATCTATATTTTGTTTATATCATAGGAGGCAAACGAACAGGCTGGTCACCTGCTGTTAAGCGATCACCGCCGTCCATAGACACTTATAACACCAGGAGAGTCGCAAGTGCGGTGCCAGCTCGTGTTGAGGGAGGGAAGGAGGAGAAGGGAAGCGGAGAGGAGGAAAGTGGGGAGAGGTGGGCCTCCGGCGTTCTCACTTATCGAACGAAACGCAACAATACAAGCACTGTTACTTCACGTCGGTTTTCTGTGAGGGGATGGGAGGGCGAGCCGACCAATTCATGCTGAAACCGGAAACCAGCATCAGCGTGGCTCTACCACCTATCAAAACCCATTCATTAGGTTATCTTTGATTATATATCGAGAGAACAACGCAATATGCATAGAGGATATATATTCATACATACTCATTAAACTCCATTCAAAGTTCTCTGACATGTCAATTAAATACGCACTTAATATACCTCAAATAAAACGATATTTCGACATATGCGGTATCGAAACGGAAGGGTAGTATGATGTTCTGTGTACTGGGAATGTTAATTAAGTCTGCAGCAAATAGAGTCTCTCAAACAGTAAACAGATTTAATTAATACGGTTCGACTATGTCTTGGATTTAACAGGCTCTCCTCATTGGCAAACGTTGGAATGCGCTTAAGGGGATCTACAAATTGCTACTTAGTGATTAAGTTTCTAAATGCAGGAAATAGATGATATAATTGAATGAAAAAAAAAACAAGCACACTTCTATAATGATCAGCAATATGTTATTGTTATGGATAAAGTTATGTAAAAAATGTAATTTAAAGTTTTGAAGTCAAAACTATCTTAGGCGCACTAAGCAATATTTTTTTGGCAGGAGATAAAATTATAATTACGCGTCATAATATCTAGCATATTATAAGCGTGACCGAGCGTAATGCGCTTACGTGGCTTGCGTTAGATTAGCGACGTATAGCAGCCGGTGCATATCTAATATTGATATTTTATATTGAGATTTTGCAGCGGAAAAGCCGTTGGGTATAAATGGTGCAATAGTGTAATAGTGCCTATTTTTAAGAATAAGGGTGATGTGCAGGACTATAATAATTATCGAGGAATAAAGCTCATGCCACACAGTATGAAGGTTTGGGAAAGAGTGATAGCGAGACGAATAAGTGATGAGACTGAAGTGACTCAAAATCAATTTGGGTTTATGCCTGGACGTGCGACAACAGATGCCATTTTCGCAATTCGGCAACTGTGCGAAAAATACAGACGAGTACATAAGAATTTACATATGGTATTTGTTGATCTAGAGAAGGCATATGATCGAGTACCCCGTGATGTTCCGTGGTAGGCTCTTAAAAAGAAAAGAGTGCCTGGGAAGTATGTACAACTTATTCGTTGTATGTACAGTCAAGCCAAAACACACGTTAGGTCAGCGGCTGGAGTTACCGATAATTTCAATGTGGCTGCAGGCTTCCACCAGGGTTCAGCTTTAAGCCCTTATTAATTCCTTCTTGTTATGGATGCGTTAACATCAGACATACAAGAGAAGACACCTTGGTGTATGCTGTTTGCTGATGATATTATTCTTATCGGAGAAGATGCTGCAGAGGTCCAGAGCAGGCTGGAAAAATGGCGAGAAAGACTGGAGAATGTTGGTTTGAACATTAGTAGAACAAAAACTTAACATTGGTTTTGCGATTTTGGTGGTCCATCTAGTTTTTCTCCTATAGCCTTAAATGGTGTTTCCTTACCAACCTGCTCGAATTTTCGATATCTCGGTTTATTGATACATAACGACGGTGGCATTGATAAGGACATTAGGAATAGGATAAATGTAGGATGGATGAAATGGCGAAATGTGTCTGGGGTAGCTTGTGATCCATGAATGCCTTTGAAACTTAAGGTGAAGATTAATAAAACTATGATAAGACCGGTGATGCTGTATGCATCTGAGTGCTGGGATACGAAAGAGACGGATGAGAGAAAATTACATGCGGCAGAGATGCCAATGTTAAGATGGATGTGTGGTGTAACTAGAATGGATAAGATTAAGAATGAGTATATTAGAGGCAGTTTGAAAATAGCAACAGTGACAGAGAAGTTGAGGAGTAATCGGTTAGCATGGTATGGGCATGTCACGAGGAGAGATGAAAACCATGGGACTAGGAAAGTATGATATGAGTATGATAGTGGACGGATATACAAGTAGAGGAAGACCGAAAAAGGTATGGATGGACTGTGTGAAAAACGATATGTCCGTAAAAGGTGTGAATACTGAGATGACATCTGACAGGAGAGAAAAAGAATACATGTTGTGCCGACCCTACTTAAGTGGGATAAGGGTAATGATGATGATGATTTTGCAGCCTATCATATGACTGATAAATTAATAAATTCTATAAAAAAGATATATATGTATATCATAATTATTCTTTGGAGTGCCAATACACGTGAAGGAGAGACTAATAATAATAATTTCAATTTACAAATTATGAAATGTATGTAATACCTTTAAACGAGCAATTCTTGTATATTTTAATATTGTTATATATTCAGGATCTCGGAAAAGGCGTTATCTATTTCCGTGAAAATTAGTATGTAGGTAGTTTCGGGGTCGACTTAGCTAGATTTCGTTCACATAAAACTTTTTTACTGAGTTTTCAGGCAATGGAAAAATATAGCTAGAATATAAAGGTAAATTTCGCTGCCGCTGTCAAAACAAAAATAGCTCAGAAGCAAATCGGCTGCTTCGAAAATCCACGTAACCCCAGTTCAAATCAGAGTGACATCAAGAGATATATCTTTTTTTTTATAAAAAATGCTATTTTTGTGAGCGAATCCTTTTTTTTTTAACCGAGCTAGGTTCAGTCACCGAGATACTTTAAATAATTCACACTATAATTAATTTCAAAATTCAAAAGAGAACACAGTTTAAATCTTATTGCTTTGAGGCAGACTTTATGACTGCCTCGAATTTTTTTAGATCTAAATTCATTTCCATTCTTATTGTTACCTTACCCAAGAAAAATATCACAAAAGAAGATAATTTAGTATTTGTATTAAAAACTGGGCTTCCAATACACTTACAACTATTACGAGAGTATACAAAATAGAAGTATTAGTTTACCTAAGCAAATTTTATAGTCACGTACCTAAGGAATATGATAACCCATTTATTATGCAAAAAGAGATTTTTCCTTACAAAGATGTAGAGAACATTGCCAAGTTTTGTAGCCGACCGGCAGACAGGTGGTAGACGATGCCTTTCCGGCACAAGTCCAATAAATCACTGAGCTACTTGGTATTGCTTCAGGATAGTTCGATACGCCAGACGACTGATTAATGTGAAAGATTTGACCGCCGACCTGATTTTGTATAAAAAAGTCGATACTATGTTATTCTATCGTACATTGACTGAAAGTTCTGTAAAAGATGGTGTATTTGCAAAATAAGCTAGGATTCATATCAATATTAATGCAATTGCTTGGAACCAAATTATGATACTTGTAATATTTGTAATATGTAAAAGCAGCAGATAGAAATTATTGGACATTCTATCTATGCAATAATGCAAATCTATTGTGCCTAACGCGGTCAGTGAATGATCATAAATTTGGAAACTCAGTACTTTCTGGCAAATTTAGACAGTAACAGGGAATCGTAAACAAAATTGCTTTGCAGTTGCAATAATTTAATAAATAAGAATTTTATATAGGTTTAACATCATCTCCAAAAGCATATCATCAAACACAGATCAAATACGTCAATCGATTGGAAATGTTGGATCCCATTATGAATAATTTCCCAATAAGAATATGTTCTCCGGGTAAATTAAAAAAATCAAAGACAAAAAAAAATACAATCTATAAATACATATAAAATAGAGTGTCTATCGTCTCTTTATTATAAATCCCAAAACAGTTGAATGTGACTTTTACTAACAAAGGACTGTACAAAGTATTATATGGACTAAATATCATGATTTGCCATAAAGACTAAATACTCATATAATATTTAACAGGTGTAACTTAATTGGGTAAAGATCAAATTACAACTTAAAAATAAAACGCAACCCAAAATTAAGGCAGGTGAAACACGTAGTGTAACCATGGTACGGTTATCACCTAGTGATGATGTTAATGGCGATAGTGATAGGACTCATTCCTTGAGTTAGAAACTAGAGCTATGTATTGATCAAATAAAAAAATGTATCGATTGTACATAATTAGATATACTCAGTATGTGCAGGAATGCATGAATGGATGAATGAATGTACAGCAAGTGAAGTAGTATACATAAAAGTACTGCTTCATTTACTCATTGTATCATGATAAACTTAATGATGTTTTTTCTTAATACATGAGCTTAGTTTAGCGGTAAAAGTAAAATAAGAGGAGAATTTAAAACTCCATACAAGTTATATGAAGATTCATAAAATACATTTCGAAGTAATGACGGCTCAGTTGATAGCGTGTTCGGACGTAGATTAGAATTTTTTCAACTGAGTCGGAGCTTTCGGTAAAGGAATATATCGTGATGATATCATAGCGTGATTGTAGGGTTTTCTCTAATTTCTCCTAGCTAAATAATATCCACGACTTTTAAATCTTTCGTCAAAAACCTGCTGATGTATTCTGGAATGTGCACTTTAGAGTTAGAACTAGTCTTTAGAACTAGACCCTCTTTAGGTTTTGCGTGTTTACCAACTTGGATTACATCGTCATTTAAAATTAAATGAAATTGTAGTCAACCGATAAACCTACAAATAATTAAAAAAACACACTGAAGTATTTACACTGTCTTTGGGTAGTATTTATTTGTGGATAGGGAGCATAGAATGTTTGGTTTTAAAGTAAAATATTGTTTTTTTTTTTTAATATGATAGGAGGCAAACGAATATGTGGGTCACCTCACGTTACGTCATCACCGCCATCCATGACACTGGCAAATCCAGGGGAGTTGCAAGTGCGTTCCCAGCCTATATTTGAGTGGTTGGGGGAAGGGCCGGTGGGCAAGAGTGAGCAAGAGGAAAGGGAGGAAAGCCTCCGTCGCTCTCAATGACCGAACGAAACGCAACAATGCAAGCACTGTTACTTCACGTCGGTGTTTCTGTGGTGGTGGTACTACCCAGGGCGAGCCAACCTTCATGTTGAAACTAATAAGAGCTTCAGCGTGGCTTTATCACCTATTTTAAGTTCTAAATATCAATAAATTTAATACCTATTTAGCTTTATGATTTTTTTTTCTGTCATCTAATACAAAACAGTAAAATAAGATAAACATGATACTGTAACGAACATTTAACTTTAAGCATTTGATTTTACAGCTGAACGAAATCCCCTCTTAAGAGATATCTCCCAATATATTTATTTTGATGTCACTATACTTGAAACTCTGTTCTATCTGAGCGAACATGAGCATTGTTTAAATCCACAGTTCCTATTTACAATTGTTTCCTCGAGCGTTTTCAAGAGATTAAACTTAAGTTGGGTAATATTTTTCAGACGCTTGAGTTAAAAACTTTTCCTTTATCGTACTCTGAGTGAGCATATAATGCATTGTGTGTACCTATCGTGAGGAATATTATACATTAAATCATAAAAAGTTTTTTCTTTTCACTTAAGACTACTGCAAAAATCTACGTTACAAATTTAGACAACATTGAAATCAAATTTCTTGTACCGATATTATCTGCTAGTAAGTTTATTACATTCTTAATCAAATATATTATAAGAAATACAATACTTACGTTAGATAAGTTACATAAAGGTATTATTAATTATTAACCATCGATTTTCTGTTTGAAATATATACATCCAAAGATTGCTTGAAAGGGATCGCTGTCAATAATAAGGGTCCCTTTTATTCTTATGACATAATTTGAACAAGAGCTGTAACTAACGAAGTACTAAGTAAAATAGGGCTTATATAAAACGAATAAATTTTACAGATGGTTCTGAGTGTTATCAAATTTAAACATGAAATCACATGAAATCACTCCAGTACAACACCTGAAACACTTATGATAAATGATAAAAGGATTTCTCTCCAACTTCAAAAATTAATGAGGGTTACAGGGTGCCAAACAAAGAACTACGATCTTATTGAATAGCTAGCAGAATTAAATTCAATTACGGCAATTGCTCGATTTAATAATCAACCATTTTGGTACCTTAGTTCTAGTTTTTTTTTATGTCATATAGGAGACAAATGAGCAGGCGGGTCACTTAATGTTAAGCGATCACTGCCATCCATAGACACTAACAACACCAGAGGAGTCGCAAGTGCGTTGCCAGCCTGTGTTTTAGAGTAAATGGGATGGGAAGAGGACATGGAAGGAGGGGGAGAAGAGGGGGGCAGAGAAGAGGTGGGCAGAGAGGAAGGGAGATGGGCGTCCGCCGCTTCTCACTGACCGAACGAAATGCAACAATGCAAGCACTGTTACTTCACGTCGGTTTTCTGTTAGGGTGATACTACCCAAGGCGAGTCGACCCATTCGTGCTGAAACCAATAATAGTTTCAACGTGGCTCTAGCACCTAGAAAAGTTTATCGCCTAGTTGCCATTTTGAGTGAATAATGTTTTTTCTACACTCCTCACTGATCCTGGTGAAGCTGTTGGTAATGTGAAAAAGGCCACAGCAGCTACTTAAGACGGTTTTCATACCCATGTATTGATTTTCCAGGTATCACTGTTTACATCTTTTTTATGATAGTTATGTAGATTGATGTCACTGCTACACCATTGCAATAATTGAGGCGTGATGAAGAATACGTTTCAAAAGGGAAAGTTGAGCAAAGTACTCTTATACCTGCGTAAATAAACTCGTCAAAAGTTTTTACTGCCACGACTGTAGTTGCAAATGGAGTTGGAGACCTTAAGAGTGAAACGCGCTTTTATTAAACATAGGTGATAAAATTTCATAGGCAGCTTGGGTACAGGGAGATAGTAAACTTGTTCTGCATACATAGTGTAAGTATCCATCAAGCCATATCCTTGCTGAGTTAGGTAGTAAAAGAGGGGCATTATTACTGCTTTATGTAGATTAATTCATTCCTTCAAGCATACTCACATGTTCAAAGATCTAACCTGTACTTTTCTAATTGATTCATGTAAGTTAGTATCACTAGAATCTCAGGTTCTACTTTCAGAGACAGTCAAGGTTCCCGCTGAATCAGTTATATAAAAAATGTAACAGGAGGTTCTTACATTTCTGTATTGTTTTTAGGTTACTTTGATAAAAATTCTAGGTACTTTAAATAAATTCATATTTCAAGCAATAATAATTAAACACTTAATTTTCGCATTCGCAGTATTATATGAATCGTTTTTAATAAGGTTATTATTGAACCGCTAGTAATGAATGCGCGGAGTCCGATCTCCAATGAACAATAAATAACAAATTTCGTACGGACAAGACACCGTTTGTCTATTAAACGCGATATTATTTATTACTTTTGTGTTCTAGATTTTCCTTTAATGAAAATCGTAATCAATCTATATAAATTGACAAACATTTAGAAATGTCAATGAACTCAAAATGATAATCAAAATATTGCATTCAATTTAGGCACTGAGAAGGCGCTTAAAACGCTTACAAGTTCTACGGTTTCGGAAAACAACCCAATCATCGAGAGGAACCTGCGAGAAACTCAATCTGGTTTTTCTATTTCAAAGATAAAGACGACCATAAATAGTTACAGATATAAATGTTAGTCACATTCGTTTTGGCTGATGCGTTAAGAGGAACGTAATTTCTAGACGTCACCACCGGTCATATATTGATTCGCTCTTGATTTTAATTTCAAGGTAAAGCATACGGCTGTTCATTATAGAAATGTAAGTAATTAAAAAAAGAATGTGGTGTCGTGGGACACCAGGTAGGAAAGAAGTTCCTTCGGCTAATGTAGAATCTACACAATTTGCAAAAAAAAAATCGTGCTCAATTTTATGTAATCGTAATAACAAAATATGTCTCTTTATTTTTGTTTGACAACATAAAATTACATAGAAGTAGAAATAATTACAAAAAAGGAGAAAGAAAAAGTTATTATACACTACTCGCTTGTGTATAAAACTGTCGCGCCTGCGCACGTCTTTAGTCCACGCACTTTTCGTTACGGTTTTACTATCACATTTTTTCAGTTCGGTCGCGCAGCAAAATCTCTATCTCCTCAAGCCTGCCATAAAGAACTTCGTTCCAAAAATACTCTGGATGATTAAAACTCATAACGCATATTTCAGGGACTATTTTAACTGTTTTCTTATCACACAGAGTTATTAATATTTGTGACGAAGATCGCAAACAGGTTGACATACAGTATATGGTTTAAGTTTTGCTTAACTCAGATCTATTAAAATTTAAGAAGGTTCAAACTCTTTTTTATAAATTTGATTTCATCACCTGGCAAAATACATTTAATAAAGTAATAAATACACATTAAAATCTGCAAGCCAAACATTAGTATTGTTTCTAGTAAATTAATCACAAAAATAAACTTATTTTTCAATAATATATATATTTATATACATATATACATACATATATATATATATATAATATATAATATATATATATATATATAACACACAACAATCGGATATTCTATCTCAAATACAAGTCAATTACGAGGAATCATCGGTATAGCGTGTCATCATCCACGCCAATTAAGATCTATTAAACACGGACGGACTGTTTGCCAGCTGTTAAGGAGCGTTAGACCACATAAAGTAGTTATTAAGGACTTTCTCGTCGCCTCAAGTTATATGAGGCGTGTAGGATTATAAATCAGTTCTGGATGTGGCGTCGTTAATGTCATCATGTAATCATTTTGTTGTGGGACATTTTGACACTTGTCGGTTCAGTCGTGAACTAAAGACCTGACTAGAATCGGCTTTAAATTTTGTAATACAATAGAACAAAATTGCCTTCTGTTAACGGCCTTGTTTATATTGCAAAAATGCTATTTATACATCAATATTATGTCTTGAAATACAGTTAGATACGTTATAAATTTGACTACTACAACTTGCTCGAATTTTCTTTGTTCTTCAATATCATCAGAACTTTTTATGAATAATTTACGTCCAAATATTTAGAAAATAAATAGATTAAGGATTAAAAATATTTGTATCCTAAAACTATTTGCGAACAAATAATATAAGAAATTTTGAAATTTTAATTTAAAAAAAAACTAGTATATGCATGTGACTTCGTTTTCGCGAAAAGAGTTTTGTTGTTTCTTGGAAACTAATATTTTATTTGAAGAAATTGTTGACTGTCTTTTATTGTTTTATTGTACCCGTAAAAACGTTATTATTTTTTACTAAATATCCGATTCGGCTTCATGTGTAATAATGAAGAAAATGATACCAAATCTTTCTTTTAATGTAGGATCATGTCAATATAAAAATCTTGAATCTTGTACTAGCAGTATGACAGTAATAGGTGTCAAATTTATGTATGCTACTAAATTATTATTTACTCATATGGTTTTATATTCCAAAAAATGTATTTTAATAATATCTCATAATATTGATTTACTTATTAAACATAACGGAGAAATAATGTAATAAAACATTCTAATAAAGTTTAAATATTACTTTGAGAGGACTTTGTCAGTCGGTTTTTTTGATAATTGTTTTTATATGTTTTGCTTTAAAAAAATTACAAAAAAGTCAATTGTTCATGTGAGCATTTGAGTTTCTACAAAAATATGGCAGCATATATATTAAAACATTTATATTAATAAAGCACAAAATCTCGTAACTGATCTAGTTCTTACATATCTCTGTGAGCATATTGCCTTACTTATTGAGACTTATATCTTAAAGGAAACTGTACTCGTTCACCGATTATAGGATTATTATTTAATTAAAACGACTGTACAATTGATGAGAGTACATTTATTTATATTATTGTTACAATAAGTGATTATAAAGTTCATAAGTCACGTGTAAGATAACCTTAAATGTGAGATTCAAAATAAATGACAATATCGATCTATTTATGCAAAAGTTTACGAGCGTTTTATTTGAAGTGAACAACATTATAATCGATTCTCATTATTGATATTTCTCTAACGATATTAAATACTTAGTAATTGTTTAGAGATTTCAATTCTCGGAATTTTTCAGAGACTCATTCGAGACGCAAATTATAGATTAACTTCTTAGAAAATTCTATTCCAAAATGAATCTAATAAATTATGTTAGACTGAATATAAAACTAATAGGAATAGACACTAAAGCCAATATGAAAAAATTGAGTCATCTCGCTTGGCATAATGCAATTGGCATAAAGAAAAGACAAAGCATTACAAATTTGTTCCATAGAGTAAGGATTATTTATTTTATTACATACATATTCGTTTTTTAAAAGACCAAATACAAAAATTCAACTAGGTGCTCTTGCAGTTTGTTTGGCGGAATTTATCAAAGGGTACTAGGTTATCGCCGCGTACCGCCTAACAATATTATAACGAGTGGCCGACGAAACAATTTGAATCTTATACCTATAAAAATAGGGTTGCTAATGTTTTTGAGTATTTCTTTAATAGTGCAAACTTCATGTTTTGCGTCACCACGTCTTGTCAAGCCAACAATTAGGCTTTCCCGCGCCTATAGACGTTTCACATGAAAAACCTTATACTGAGTTAGATTTGATTTCAGATCAGCCATCTATGTTATTAACTTTGAACTTTTTAAATCTAATGAATATTACGAATGTGAGAGTATTTTTGTTCGAATATTTGTCTATCAATCACGCTTGAACGGTTGAATGGATTCGAATCAAATTTTGTATAGAATTCGATTGTCGTGGGATAAGACATGATACTTTTTTTAATGCCCGCTGAACCGGCGATATTTAGTTGACTATATAATGTAAATAATACATTATTTAGAAGCTGGGTAGTCAGAAATAGGAATACTCTCAGACTGGGCTGGGAACACGTTCATATTGTCATGGTTAGGTGACCAGTAATCAAACGAGTTGTAGGGTAGGATAGGATGGGGTTAGTAGGTTGTAACTGTACTCGACGAGATTTCGAACAGGATTATGCCAAAGTAGTCACAATAACCCTCTATATATCTTTCTCTTCCAACCAGTGTATTCCCAGCTACTGAGATTTTTGCAGGCTAGACAATAGTGGCTAATATTTCAACTAAATAAGTGCAGGTCGATACTGCTCATTTGTATTTTTTTAATATACAACGGCAATTTCATAGGCAAAAACGAAATATGATATTATTATGGAAGCATTATATATTACAGTAAAAATTAAAGCATCCGTCAAATGTGAAGACTTTAGTACATGGAAAAGAAGGGAAGAGCTTATTAGAGTTAAAGGAAAAGTCTCTTCTACTGTGCTCAAAGTGAAGAGAAAGAAAAGTTTCGAACCCCTAGTAAATACGATCGTTAGAATTTTATTAAAATACAGGATAACGCTAAAACAAGTACTTGGCGACTTCGACTTAAGATTAAAGTTTATACAACGGGAATATTTCTGAGACGTCGTCTCGGAAAGTTTCGCCTTTGTCATGTAAGAAAGTAAGGAACGTCGCACAGAATCGTTTGTCTTGTGAAAACTGGTGGAACGGGCTTCTGAGTTTTACATGTGGGACAATAAATATTTCTGTAAGCAGACATGTAAAGCGGGATTAAAACGCCAATGTATTTTGGAACTCTATGAAATACTACGAAATATCTTATCCATACATTTTATTTTTAGCTGTTGGCATCGATAAGTCACATTATAAAATCCTTCAACTTTTTTGAAAGGACTTGTTTATAATCTATAAACGTGCAGACGAGTTTAAAAACTATTCTAATTTACAAATACATACGACATTCTTGTGGAAAGCAGTATGACAGTACAATTTTATGCATATTTTTGACCCTAAAATTGTAACGCCGGCTGGTATGCTTTGACTGAGTCCCCTTTTGGGATGCTTTTAGTTAAATTTTAGTAATTCACAAAACATGTGGTTTTTTTATGAAATGTTTGTTTATTGTAATGTAACAAGAATTTTTAATTAGTGGGATGTTTTTCAACTACCCTTTAAAATAATATATCTTGTCAGTTTTTATTATTCGCAACTAAAATTCGTTATAATATAGATGATACAGTTTGTTTAAATTAGAAGTCCTCAGTAGTATAGTGGTAAGTATCCCCGCCTATCACGCGGGAGACCGAGGTTCGATTCCCCGCCGGGGAGGCTTTTTAGTAGTTCGGTGAAGCTGTTAAGACCTTGCTAGGTCAATAGCGTAGTCAGTTGGAAAAGAAATGTCTAAATTAGTTTCTTTGCACTTTCTATTCGACAGGATGAGATTAATGTACCTAAATAGAAATAAACAAATGTAAAAAAATCACGATGGAGATTTTAAATTTAGAAATCCTTAAAATAGAACATGTCTATTATAAACAATGGGAATCACGCAAAATTAGGCACCTATGAAGAAGTCGTTTGGACTTCAAATATCTACGTTTTCGTATCGTAAGATGAAATGAAATAGTTGAATGTGTATAAAAATGAGAAAAAATATATGTGTTTACGCATTTTAAACAAAGACCAAAGAGTTGATTTCATATTAACCTCAGAAAGGTAATATTTATGTTTCTATCATACTTGATGTACGAATACTGCTGTACAAATAAAGAAATGACCATTTACCATTTTGTTTTGCAATATTATGTTTTTTGTTTACGGGAATAGTACATACAATAGTATTATTGTTTACTTATAACCTTCTCTTCTCAAATTACACTTACGAAACAAATAGTTAGATATACTTTGTTCAATATACAGATTATATATTTTTCGAGTTTTTTCTAATCTGTGTTTTAGTCCTAGCGTCCTTTTTCCTTTCGGCGGCAGTATAGTAGACTAAAAGATACTTAATACATCAAAATATAAGAGCATAAATATCAAAAACAGTTTTAATCCCGATATGTAAATATCCTGGCGAAAACCTAAAATAGGGAGGTACGGCATGGGTTTCCAACAAGTGCAGTATAATCATCGCCACCAATATATTATTTTACATTAACATTAGTTATTATGTGAGATAGCTATTTCTAAACATGACACAAAAAAAAACCTGAGTACTTATAATAATAGTAAATACTTTTTATCACGAAATTGTTTCAAAGAATTATAAGGTGATCTATAAAGTAATCGGGTCATGTGTTGACCGTTAATCGCGATTGTTATAAACAGGATGATTTTAAAACGTTACTCTAAAAGGTTATTCTGTTTATATTTTATACTAGCTAACCCTTACAACTTCGTCTGCACCAAATCGGTTATTATCTGTTTCAATTATAATTTTAAACGCGAAAAATATTAATAAGCCCGATTGCGGCGACATATATCGTTTTCAATTGGTAATCCGAACTATACAGGGGCTTACTGAAATATATACCCCGTTGGTATGTGAAAAATCTTTTAAAATATCCCTAAAACCCGTTTGCAGCATCACCTACCGGGTCCAATTTAAAAAAAACTAACCTACGTATATTGCTGATATATGTCTACCCAGTATTGACGATAGATGATTTTTGCCGATTCAATTACATTCATTGTAATTAACTATTAAAAAACTATTGAATAAATGAGATGATAAATGAGATGAGGGAAAAAAGTAAACCCTTCCACTTTCATGTGTAAGCGTGTAGCGTGCACGTGTGTAGGGGTGATCGTGTAGTGTTGTAGTAGTGATGTATATTTGTGTGTCACCGTATCGCGCAAGCAACGCACTCAAGGGCTCCCTACCGAGGGATCGAACCTAGGCTTGAGCCACTGCCGTGGGAGGCCTAATCGGGTACTCTGGTTTCCCTTCAATACGTATAAATCTTTCGCCTTTTACTGATTAGCTCATTCTTATTATGTAACTAATAATGAAACTCGTCTATTATACTGTTATTATTTTTTATTTATTTGAATAAGTAATTAATTAAACATTGTTCATCGTTGAATATGTCTTAGATATAATTTATACAATAATATACATATATGACCCGTGCAAACTCGTATGTACCAAATCGATTATTACAATTATTATTTCAATTATATTTTAAACACGATAAATATTAATAAACCCCATTACAGCGACATCTACCGTTTCCAATTTTGAATCCAAACTATATACGGACTCTAATTTATACTAATTTGATATCTGAGAATTATTTTATATAATAATAAGTCTAAAAGCTATTACATATTAGGTACAGTTTCATTTAAGGATTTTGGTCAACGTTTCCTATCTAATTGATATTTTAGCATACTTTTGGCAAATAGACGTGTTCCGATGGTAACGTTCTCTACGTTATACTGAACAATCGTCGTGACGCGGTGAAGGTTCGAAGCCGACGGTTTTTTTGTATGTTTTTTTTTAAGTAGCACAGGCTGATGACATTTGGTTTAAATTGTTATCTAATCTTACTACTATATAGAGCACAAAGAAAAGTTACCAAAATTCATTAAGAATTTCATGAACTTGAAATTTTTAACTTTCGTCCGTTATCCTGGAGAACCCCTTTTACATGTATTAGTTATCACTGCGTCAAGTTTCGTCAAGACTGGTTCAGTACTTTCAGAGTGATGCGTGCTCACAGGGACTGACAGATAGACAAAATCGTAAAAATATTATTTTTGGCTTCTATATCGATAATATAGTCTACCCTGATTAAAATTTTCAAAAAATATTGAATGTACAGATTTCGACTTGTTACAGTTTTATTATACACACATCAAAAAAGTCTAAGCAACATGAGTGATATTACAAATTTTAGCATTTATATTAATTAATTTCTAAGTATTTACTCAAACAAAGTACGTAGTTAAGTAAACTTTTTTGTTATTGATGACATACCGGTTGGTTGTAAAAAAAAATTTGATTATGTTTTGTTTTTTCATAAAATTCAAATGACTGCGAATTTGTTTGAATTTAAGTGCGTTTTAATTGCTACGTTTAGTCTTGATGTTATAATTTTACCAACCATTTAAATAAAGTCAGCGACAAAATTGAATTGTTAGATATTCTTTACATCATGAAGCGACGTCATTTGATGGCAGATGAAATGCAAAGAGCTGTAGGGATGTTGCAAGCGGGAAGTAATCAATCTCAGGTATCTCGACATATTGGCATTCATACAAGTGTTATTTGTCGTCTTTGGCAGCTCTACAATAATACAGGAGAACTCGCTGAACAAGACCGGTACATACAACTGACAGCAAGACGCCAGCCGTTGTTAACCGCTCGAGAGATAAGTTTGAGGCTACAAATTTCAAGTGGTGTTGATGTAAGTCCTCAAACTGTACGAAATCGACTGCATGAGTACGGCCTACGAGCTCGACGCCTAATCAGGTACCCACCGATACGTCACGGGAATCGCGCTCGTCGATATAAATGGTGTAGAGAACGCAAAACATGGACCCAGGAACAATGGCATAAAATTATATTGTCCGATGAGTCGCGATTCGGGTTTAAGCCTGATACAAGAAAGGTGTGAGTGTATCGTCGGCCCGGAAATACTGAAAGGCTTAGGTGCGTTCAGGAAGTTCATCCATACAGCGGCTCAACAGTTATGTTATGGGCGGGTATTATGAAGAACAGGCGAACTGAGCTCGTTTTTGTAAATGAAAACATGAATGCTGAAAATTACATTGAGAATATTCTCAGACCTTATGTCTACCCATTTGCACAAACCTTTGGCTCCGATTTTAGGTTAATGCATGACAATGCGCGTTCACATACAGCTAGGCGAACCAGTAAATACTTTGCAACGGAGAACATCCGGGTATTGCCCTGGTCTGCACAATCGCCAGATCTCAACCCCATCGAGCGCGCATGGGACATGCTCCAGAGATGTGTTTTGAAGGACTTGGACGGAGCGACAACAACCCAACAGCTGGAGGATTTGCTACAATTCCATTGGGAGCGAATACCGCAAGATGACATAAACAGTCTCATTAATTCAATGAATAATCGTTGCCGACAAGTTCTGAATAGCAGAGGAGGTCATACTTTGTATTAAATTGTTCTATTCTTTCACAATAAATACATTTTCTTTAGAAATTTCATTATGTAAAAAAAAGTTTAGTTTCTTATGCATCTTAGTTTCTACAGTATATTCTAATATTGTTCATTTATGTTATTAAAAGAGCTTATAAAGACAACAGCTGTTATTTTTACATCATAGAACCCTAAAGATATTATTTTAAAAATAAAATACAACGTTATAATGTGAAGAACCATCCTAAAATTTAAATTAGTACATGTTGCTTAGACTTTTTTGATGAGTGTAGTATAGATAGAAGAAGAAGATAAATGGTATATTATCAATTAAAGTCAACTGCACAAATATACTTGTATGTGGTTCTATTATTTACTTCGACGGTGTTTTGTAATAATGAGGTAAATGAACTGAGGCAACTTTCTGAATATAGAAATTAGTAAAATACAATTTAGTCATTTTTATTTTTGGCAACTAGTCTCCCATATTATCACTGCTATTATAGATTAGGTAATAATATCGCAAATGTCTTGCGATCATTTTAATGTCGTATGGTGACCTTTCTTTTAAAACTTTCCATCTAGTTTCTGTGGTATCTCAGAATTCATTATTTTCCATTATTCATTATTTTTACTTATGCATGATAACCGATAAAATACTACCAATATTACAACATATAAAATCAAATAACACAAAATTATAAATCTATACTAATATTATAAAGAGGTAAAATTAATTTTTTATTTATTAAATTTAATAAATTTATTAAATTTATTTTATTTTTTTATAGCATAGGAGACAAACGAACAAGTGGGTCATCTGATGTTAAGCGATTATCATCGTCCACAGACACCAGCGACACCAAAGAAGTCGTAATTGCGTTGTCAGCTTGTGTTGGGGGGAAGGGAAAAGAGGGGACGTGGGCCTCGGGTGCTCTCACTGACCGAACGAAATGCAACAATGTAAGCACTGTTACTTCACGTCAATATTTCTGTGGGTCGGGTGGTACTACCCTGGGAAAGCCCACTCATTCATGCTGAAACCAATTAAAGCTTCAGTTTGACTCTACTACCAACACTCGTTGTGAGGTTCTAGGGGGTAATATTAGGATCTAATTAACCCAATTTTGAAAATTATTTCACCAATAGAAAGCCCCGTTATTTGTGAGTGTCATAGACTATAACAACCCAAAAAGAAAAAAGACTTTCCTATTGTTAGACGGATTTGTAAGTATTCGGAAGTAAGTCGGAGAAAAAAACGGTCGAAAATGTTTCTTACGAACGCTGCCTTAACAATGAGAGATATATGATTGAGTTCTAGAGAAAAGTTGTAGAACTTGATAATACCTATATAACATTCAGCAATAGCATATGTCTAACTTCAAGGTTTTTTTTATTATTTAGGGTAACATCCGCCGTGCCCGCTGGTAAAATTTAAAGTCATTACATGACAGATTAAGATCCCGCCAAAAACTCAATTTAGTAATTATAAATAACAATAGAATATAATTTATGTCACTGTTCTCGTTGCGTAATACATAAAATATTTAATATGCGTAATTATTATTTACACTACATTTGTAATAACCGCTTTTGAATGGTTGAACGATTCATGTTTGGGTTAGTAGGTGAACGGTCACAGGTGCTTATGGCTTATTTATTTTATCGAATAATTCTTTGTTACTCTATGACTAATTGGGATATTACTGACCCCATTTAATTTATAAAATGTTTAAAGACAGCACATAGGTACTATATTTAAGGAGTTCAGTATTTAAAAATTAATTTTATAAAAATAATAATTTTATTGCTGGTTTCTCTATGTATGTATATAAAATCGGCTATTGGTACATCTGGTATTGATAAAATGCAAATAGTTTAAAATGGTCTGGATGCTCAACTCAATTCTGTAATATGAGTAGTGACATATATTTTTATGCTTAATTAAAACAAACTAAAACATAAATGTATTTTTGTTCCATAATAAAATGTTATGTATCAAGAATACAAATAAATGATCGTCAATTTTTAAGTTTTGTAGCACTGTTTATGTCTTTCTCGTTTAAAGTTTTAAACAAAACAATTTTTGAAGTTAAAAAATTAAAGAAACATTGTGAACATTTTCGGTAACAAAGCCCATCGCGTCGTTGACACTGTGCAGACAATCGACACTAACGGTTTACATTTCTTAAAATATTGTTGCGGACCTTCAAAAGATTCATTTTTGAATGGTTTAAACAAAAAAAAATACATAAAGCGCATTGTAAACACTATGATTCACTGGTAACTTTCGTTTAAAAGAAGCGTTGCGCGGAAGCTCCAATTAAATTGTTTGCATCTTTTGAATCACTCTGTATAGGGAAGCGATAAAAATATTCATTTATATTATTTATTATTTGGTCGCAACACTTCTGTATATAAGCGTCTACGTTAACGAGAGTACATATTATTGTTGCGAAATATAATTCGCGTATAACATTGAACTCCCGTAAAATGGGTGCTTATACGAATTATTATTTTTGGGTGTTACTAATCGTAGGAGTAAATTCAATGTCCTTAAATGGACCCGCGTTAACTCGATACGATCCCTGCGGTTTGGGTATTATTCATTTTGAAAGGTTATCGTATAGAAATTGGCAAGGTGTTGTTAACTTTGGTTTATACAGTAACGTGGTTGAAGCTGAAATGGAAATCTATTTTGAAAAGGAAGTAAAAATATTTAGTGTAAGTATTATTTTTTTATTTATATATTTTACATGATTGCAGAGAAAGTGATTATTCGTTTGAAATGTTTAAGCGCCTACTATTTTATAATAAAAAATTTAGTTCGCCACGTAACATAAAAAATTAAATTAAGTTTAAAGTGTTTTTGGTTTGTTTAAGTTGCGGAAATAATGTAGACTAAACAAAGTATTACATTCGTGGATCAAAAAACGAGGATAAAGTTTTTTTTTAACATACTTAATTAATGAGCGACTCTTTCATTATTGTATCTTTATAAGAAACGTTTTGGTAGCTTTTGCAATCGGGTATATTATTTTTTTTGTTAACAACTACTTTTTAAGTAGCAACACATTTTTTCTCGATGAAATTTTCCAATGTCCTTTTAAGGACACACACACTTTCATGATGTGCGGTTGAGTATTTAATTCTTGAGAGTGTAACAAACAAACTCACTTTCGCACACAATATTAGTTATAATTAAAATAAAATATTTCACGATTAATACATATTAAAGAAAAATTATAATTGTTGAATAGTGGGAACAGTGGATTTTGAAACTGATTTGCCGTTTATCGAGATTAATTTTTTTTTTCAAAATTCATATACATTTTTATACTTTAGAATGAAAAAAAAAAACAATATTATAAACATATTATACAAATATAAACGTAATACAGTAATAACATAAATAGCATAACAACATCGTATGTAAATTATAGATGGAATTACACATTTAAAAACATATTATTTCTCGTCTTTGTTTAATTTGATAGAATGGATTTATTTCCACTACACTAATTTATATTTAACAAGTTACATTATCGTTTAACTAAAAAGAGAAAAAAGAGCTTAATCACTAATGAATATATTATATGGTATATAGAATATACGAATATGCACAACTATAAAATTAAATGTTTCAAATCTCCAAAACAAATCAATAAGTCATTAAACATCTTCTTCTCACAAGTGCTCTAACCAGACGTGGTTATGTAAAATGAAATATATTATTAAAGATTTCTTAAACAAAAGAAATATTTTACGCATAATATAAACTCTCTCTTAGTTTATTATGAAACCTTCTGAATTATTTAGGAAAGTTTGAATAATTCGAATAGTTTAATTAATGAATAATTCGTATCGAATCGAATCAAGTAACTATGTAGAAAACGGTTACAAAAATATTATTCTGTAGATTTATATAGGAAAGAAAATGTTATAAGCGTTTAGTCTTTTTTTTTTAATATAAAATTTAGAATTCTTTTCAAGGATAAACATATATAGTTGAAATATGTATTAAAACAATTGATGATTTGTAAGTTTTTTTGTAATTATACTGGGAATTTCATATTTTATTGAAGATGCCGTAACTTTGCAGAAATCCATCATTAAATATTATAGTGGCTGTTACTTTACACTTCAGTCTGAAATGGATTGGCAGCTACCACGTTTTTCTTCAACAAAAAACGTTTGATTTTATTTGCCGAGTGTACCTCAAAAAGTTACACCTGAAATTAGTAATAAAGAGAGAGAGAGAGAGCGAAATATTAGTAATTAAAACAATAAAATGAATTGAAAATACCGCGTTTTTTGTCGTACTAAAGACGTGGTAGTTACCAATATATTCCAGGCGGAAGTGCAAAGTAATGCCCACTATAATATTTAAGAATTTCTTACTAATTCTCATTTTATTTTATATATTTTGTTTTTGAAAAAAGGTATTATTTTAATATAAAACAGGTTAAGAATTATGGCAATATGTCTCCTCCGTACTTAAGAATGACTATAGATCAGGATATATGTATTAATTAGCTCCTAGCAGGGTTTGAACTGGCTAACTTATAGTTTTGACGTTTTGAAGGAATAAATAGGGTAGGAGTTATATTTTTAATGGCACTTTTCTATTTGCAGGTATCCCAAAGTACCAGCCTTACTGTAAAAAGGAACAACTGGCATGACTTCATAATAAGACCGAATGGTCCCATACCTAAGAATTACGTATTTCATTTAACTGTTGAGAATCTGCATGCAAATGATCAGGATGTTCCTATTGTATCACGATTCGTGCTTAACAATGTTACACTTTGCGATGATGATATAAAGGTAAATACTAATATATAAAATTCTCGTGTCGCGGTGTTTGTGGTTAAACTTCTCCGAAATGGCTTTCCCGATTCTCATGACATTTTGTGTGCATATTGGGTAGGTCTGAGAATCGGACATCTATTTTTCATCCCCCTAAATGTTAAGGGTAATCCACCCCTTAATTTTTTTTTTCAATTTTAGATAAAAAATAATTTTTTGTGATACAGCATTAGTAAATACATATAACCCTGAATTTTCAACCCTTTACAATCAACCCCTATTTTACCATCGCGTCTAAAACAATTTAGAACTATCTGTACATGTAATAAGAATGTACTTTTTCGATTTTAGTGGGAAACATTGTTGCAGGTGTCTTAAAATAGGTAATAGAATACATTTCAACCATTTTAAAAAATGTGTGTCAGTCTGTTTTATGACCACACATCGCTGCTAAAGTACTGAGCTCACAATAAAGCCTCAGCAAGAAAATCATAAAGCATATACTCAAACGACTGGAGGGTTTATTTGTTTAGTAGGGTAAACGTGTTAATCTCGGGAACTATCGGTCCGATTTTTAAAATTATTTCTGTGTTAGATATGTCATTTAAGGCTATAGGTTATTATCATCACGCTAGGACAGATAGTAGCGGAGCACCAATGAAGAAGGTTTCAAAATCGTTTTGTTTTTCTTCTGAGAGCTTCCGCTGCGTGTTAGCGTTAGCCTAAAGTTACTATTGCACGCGAACGAAGTCGCGGGCAGAAGCTAATATATATATAAACAGGTATGTTAATACAGGTTATATAGCTTTCACCCGTGGTTTTACTTCTTGTTTTATAAATTAACATGCAGGAAAGTGGTTCATCTGACATAAAGCGGTCAGTTTAACAAATAACAATACTAGCAGTTTCCGCGGCTTCGCTCGTTTCAATGTACATTTAACCTGTACCGCGGAAATATGATTCACGAGGAAGGTTTAGGTATATAAATAGTCAATGTTGTTTTTATTATCAGGGCGGGACTACGTTCACTGGGCTCGCCAGTATTATACCAGGTTACTGTTTAGACAGTGGCAATATTTCTGTAGGACACTCTGCACTTGATTCTCGTTCTCAATTAATTAAAAAAATAGGTGCTTAATATTTAACCTAATTATCTATAAAAATTATAAACAATCCTCTACGCGTCTATGTTAAAACACAGTATCAATTTCACTTTCATTTTAAAGGGAACGTGATAACGTCAGGTACAAAACAAAAGGGTTTATTGACCGTTTTAAAATCGAAAGTTAACTCCAGGTCACCCATTGTAACTTTTGCCACCGGTCATTGCTCTTAGGTTTACCGTCTGTATCATGGCGAATATTCTGCAGAGCTATTTAATATAATCCCTTCCTCTCCTTATCATAACCAAACCACTCGAGCTGGGCTTCGGAGCCATAGTTTTACGGTAAATCCTATCTGGGCACGAACTAAAAAGTTCGCAACTTCTTATCTTTGCCGTACCGTGAAGCTGTGGAACAATCTCCCGGCTAGTGTGTTCCCTCCTTCCTATAACATGGAGTCCTTCAAGCTTAACGTGAAGAGACATTTACGCAGGCCGGCATGACAACGGCGTCCGCCGAGGGATGGCGTGTCTCTCGGTGGTCGCCATTGTTTTTGGATTGTACTGTGCTCACCATCAGGCACAGAGCAGTCACTTTGCTGTGCTATGCAAATCTTATGTCTGTGTGTATGAACTCTGAACTCTGCCTGAACGGCTGGACAGATATTGATTTTTTTCATGTGTGTTTAGGTGGTTTCAATAATGGTTTATATTCACAATTGGACCCGGTAGCCGGTGCTGTGTTTGACTTTTAGGATTTTTTTATCATTCAGGCCGGACAACATACGCCGGGTCCACTGGTATATATTCATAGTGACGATATTGTTCCCGGATGCGTTTTCGAATGCTTTAGTTTCGAACACTGTGAAGAAACTATGTTTTCAGGGAAGTAAAATATCGTAATATATCTATACTCTTACAGTACAGCATTTTACATTTTCATTAGTTGCATTTTAGGTGCGGATCTAGGTTGTTACTAATTTTTGCTTTAGTCTTATTTTCTTTAACGTCATAATAAAAAAAATATCAATACGCGAAATATACTCAGATACGCATTACGCTATTTCAAGGCCAGGTCAAGATGTTTTGTTACACGGGACATCTCATTATATTTTGTATACGACTGTAAACTGAAAGGTGCATGTTTCAGTGAAATACAGCTGTAATTTATTATTTCATCAAAAATAAAATAAAAGTGAATATTTTTGTCATGTTATATACGGTAATTGTAATGGAAATATACTGCATATTTTATACTGAATTAGGTGATATCATTTTAAATACAGTACATCTGTATTAATAAACAACTTTTCTTTCTGCAAGAACAGTGTGTAACAAAGAAAATAGTTATTGATATTTTGGAAATATTCATTCTCTACATTTATTTATTTTACAGACAAAGACTTACAAGGTAATGCAGATAAAACAATACCAAATACATGAATATAAAAGTTTAATATTAACATATTTTTGGGACGAATCGGCCTACAGATGAATTATAGGGATAGAACGAATTGAGAAAAATGTATTAATATTAGAGTGTAGGTAATTAACACAGTTATCGGAATCATTATAGGTTCTAAATAGTATATGTCTAGGATACATCAATTATATAAGGATACTAACGGGCCCCGCGGACGTTGTCCCGTCCTGATAATGGAGAAAAATCTGGACAAATGATATATACCTAAACCTTCTTCATGAATCATGTTATCTAGTCGTAAAAACAGCATGAAAATCCATTTAGTAGTTTTTCAATTTATCGCGAACAGACATACGTAGCAGAAGACTTCGTTTTATAATATACAGTGACGATATTAAATACATAGAAGGTGCAGAATTAGAAAGAAATAATTTACAATATTAAATAATAATAAAATAGTATGTTATAAAATTCTTTTCTTAACAAATTTCAGGCATCCCAAACGATAAACTCTCTGAATGTTACGAAAGATTACGTCGGTAAATATTACGCTCATGTTTGTGGACGTCGGTCTTTGGAGAGCACAGAATTAGTATCAGTTAGGACAGAAGCCAGAGCCGGTGATTGGCCATGGCACGTGGCAATTCTAATTAGGAATATAACCACAAACGTACCTAAATACGATTGTGGCGGTAGTATTATTTCTAGGACAGCTGTTGTTACGGGTAAGTTTATTTATTTCGGGTAAAGTGTAACTTTTTTTTTTATATATTTGAGGTTGTACATTTTTGAGAATATGAAAAATCTATACTTCTATACTAATATTATAAAAAGGTAAAGTTTGTGAGTTTGTGACGTTGTAGGGGGTAATCTCAGGAACTACTCGTCCGATTTGAATAATTCTTGCAGTGTTATATAGCTCATTCATCGAGAATGGTTATAGGCTATATGTTATCACGCTAAGACTAATAGGAGCGGAGCACATATGAAAAATGTTTCAAAATCGGGATGTTTTTTTCTTTTGAGAACGTCTGCTGCGTGTTAGTATATATCTATATCTATTCCACGCGAACGAAGTCGCGGGCATAGGCTAGTTATTAATAAAGGAACGTTCACTTAGAAACCAATATGTAGAATGGAAAATAATAGTATTAAGTTAATCTTCATTTTACCTACGACACTTATTTTACAGTACGTTTTCTTTCACAATAAACTATGTTTGTAACTTTGTAGTACATATTAGTTAATCGAAACCAACTTATACGTTATATTGTGACAGTTTTAATACCAACAACTGTACACAAAAAAGATATTCTGAAATTGCTTTAATTATATATATAAATTTTCCTTTAATTACAGAATTAAATTTAGTAGGTGGTAGAGCTACGCTAAAGCTATAACTAACTGGCTTCAGCATGGATAGGTCAGTTCGCTCGGGGTAGTACTACCTTCTCACTGAAACCCGACGTGAAGTAATAGTTGCATTGTTGCGTTTTCTTCGCTCAGCGAAAGCACCGGTGATCCACCTTTGCCTTTTCCCTTGCCTCCCTACCCTCCCCTCTGGCCATCAACAGAGGCTGCCAACGCACTTGCGGCTCTTCTCGTATTGCTGGTGTTTATGGATTGGTGGTGATCACTTTACATTCCAATGCACAATTCATGTACAAATTTGCATGTTAGTATGATTTTTTCTGAGTCCGCCTGGCTAGCTACCAGCTGTCGTTAAGAACCTGATTCATCTAGGTTGAGAGTGTTTACCATCTCAGAACACATCAGCATTGAACAATACATGAGATTACGGTCAAATTCTAAATCCTTTAAAGTATAAAAAAACAGAAATGTACTTAAATTATTTTCCATTCTTTCTTGCAGCTGGTCATTGCGTATTTAAGAAAGGAGTACTGCTAAAACCTCACCGGTTCCTAGTTATAGCTGGTATCAATAACCACAAAGACTTACGTCAAGTGGGAAGACAGGCATTAACAGTAAGTCTCAAGACGCATTACATTATATTACCAGTTCAAAATTATATGATAATAACCAATATTCTTATTTTGTTTCAAAAATAGCCTTACGAAGTGGTGCTTCATCCTAACTATCACGACGATTTTGCAACCTCAGATCTAGCAGTAATGAAATTTAACAGATTCAAATATTCTGAATACGTTCAACCCATTTGCATATGGGGACCAGTTTATGATAAAAGTAATCTTATAGGAAAGGAAGCGACAGTAAGTTTGTTATGTATGTTACTTAATTTAAAAGACTACATCATTAGAAGGAGCCACCATCTTGTTAAAAGATTGAAATTATCACAAAACATTGACTCCAGAAATGGAAATTATGAAGTGATGCCTGACTTGGCTGTATGGTGTAAATGCATTTGCCTTTTTCCTAAATAATAGATGGTAGAGCCACGCTGAAGCTATTACTGGTTTCAGCATAAATGGATCGGCTCGTCCGGGCTAGTACCACCCTCTCACAGAAAACCGACGTAAAGTAACAGTGCTTGAATTGTTGCGTTTCGTTAGGTCAGCGAGAGCACCGGAGGCCCACTTCCCCTCCTTCTCATCTCCTCTCCCCTTCCCCCTTTCTCTATTCCCCCAAACACAGGCTAGTCTATGGACGGCGGTGATCACTTAACATCAGGTGACCCACCTGATTGCCTTTTTTTATGTCATAGGAGGCAATCGAACATGCGGGTCACCTGTTGCTAAGCGATCACCACCTTCCATAGACACTAGCAACCCCAGAGGAGTCGCAAGTGCGTTGCCAGCCTGTGTTTGGGGGAATGGAGAGAAAGGGGGAGGAGGAGGAAGAGGAAAGGGGAGGGGAGGGGAGATGGGTCGCCGGCGCTCTCACTGACCGAACGAAACGCAACAATTTAAGCACTGTTACTTCACGTCGGTTTTCTGTGAGAGGATAGTGCTACCTCAGACGAGCCGATCCATTCAGGCTGAAACCAATAATAGCTTCAGCGTGGCTCTACCACTACTATATGATAACTAACTTGCCTCCTATGATGTAAAAAAAAAACAGAAACTAAAAAAGGAAAATCCTGATCTTAGACTGCCATGTAGTAGTTTTCATATTTTATTCATAATGTTGTGTTATTTGACTCGTGTTTTTTTTAATATTGGTACAATTTTACGTAATGTAGTTCGTTTATTGTTCACAATTGAAGTGGATGGGAAATAATATCACGGGGCATTAATTCTGAGATACTACTTTTTTCTTCGAAATGAAAACGCTGTTGATCTGGAAAGGTCTTTACAGCTTCTGCGAACTACTCTGAGATGCTACAATACCATCCTGGAGAGTTCTAACATAAATGCTACCATCTTGTCAGAACATTGAAATGATCACAAGACACAATATTATTGCCACTCAAAAAGAGAAAGTACGCCTTTGTACGCATTTTATTACATATACCATTGACCTATAAAAAAATATATATAAAAAGTTGTAAAATTAGTTATATAAAGTTGTAAAGGTATATAAAGTTGTAAATATTTAACAGATAGTTGGGTTCGGATCGACAGAGCAAAACAAGCAATCAGACTTCCTAAGGGCTGCTAATACGATAGTGCAAAATGATTCAGTTTGTGTTGAGTCTTCACCGAATGTCTATGGAAAGTTAATGAATGAGTTTACATTCTGTGCGGGATATGGCCCAGAATCTGGTAAAAACATTTATTTAATACTTGCTATCTCTGTTTGCGTGGGACCTAACGTAAAAAACTAATAAAATCATCTGAATGCATAAAATCCATCAACTTATCTACTTTTCTCTCGTACGTAGCGTCGTCATTAAAATTACCTTATACTTTATACCGTAATTAAAATAATACTTATAGTACTTTCATTATAAAAGGAAGATTGTGTTTGAATAGTTAAACCTATAGAATCATTAGAGGCTCACGATGAAGAAGAAACCTTTGTAGTGCAGCCATAATGAGTTGACTGCGAGTTTTTTTTTATTACCAGAAATAATAGCAGTACTAGAAATTTTAATATCTTAAGAGCACGAATGATTTTATAATCCAAGTTTTGCAATAATTTTGTTTGTGTTCAAAAGTTAATTTAGAACACATTTGAACAAGGCTGTTTTTCGTGCATTATCCTCTACGACAACTCCTTATAATTATCTTATTTTATCAATAAAATTTTGTAAGGCCTAATGATTATTTCATAATTTTAAAACTGCTTCTGTTACAGCAATCAATCCACGCAACGGCGACAGTGGAGGCGGTTTGGTAGTTAGGACCATACAACCTGACCACAAAGTTAGTTGGTTCCTACGAGGTGTATTGTCTAAATGTGGAGTAGGGCCGGGTCGTACGGAATGTGACCCTACGTATTATGTAATCTACACTGATGTAGGACCACATTACGGCTGGATATATCATCACTCAGGCCTTGAATTCAGGAATAACGTTAAACAGTTATAATTGTACACTTACGAGCGATATTTGATAACACAGATTGTATGACTCCAAGTTATTCCCATAAGTAATATTCTATTTCAATGAATTGCTCAAACTGAATATGTAACTTATACAACGCTATTTCAAATACGTAGAAAAATAAAATGGCAGTAATTAGTATATTAATGTTGTAAAAACAAAGAGTAAATTAAAATTACAGTTAAAATTATATTTAAAAATGTTGAGGAGCATTTAATTAAAAAAGAACTAAGTTACATGGATATGTTACAAAAAATTAAAACCGTATAACGTAAATTTTTATCTCGTTAATGTATCTTGTTTTGTAATGACAAGTTTCTATACTGTGATCTGTTCAAAATAATTGTAGAAAAATAATGTCTAAAGCTTGTTGCATTTTGAACGCTTTAAAAATTCATATGAAATGAATATGTTGAATGTATATAGATTCAGTGAATATTGTACAGAAATACACATTATTTTCTCTTTACAAGGTTCAACCTTACATAACCTTACAAAAGGTGTTTAAAATATAAAGCGAATTGTTCGCTTACACTCCTACGATTAGTTTAAAATTTTAGAAGTATAATGCAATAGAAATTATTCAGAAATATTAATATGAAGTTGGTTAAACTATCTTAAAGGAATATTTCTATTAACAATTATTGAAATTAATATACATTTTATTTGTTGAGGAAGTGAAATTTATCAATTTAATATCAAAAAGTAATATAAGAAATATGTACACAGACAGAAACACAGACAGAAAGTCTTATATTTTAACTATCTTACGATAATAATATACTAGAAACATAATGATGTCTCAAAAGGGCAATTTATTATTAAAGTGGTGACCCTCATAAAGACACAAGATGTGTTGCGCTTCAGAAATTCAATTACACGCTTTCGTCGCGCGGTTTCCAGAATAGATGTACGTTTATATTGTAAGGATGGTACGCTTAAACACAAATGCATAGATTATAATAAGTATACTAGAAGTGCTAAATAACTGCTTGATTATCACTCAAGTAACATAAGATAATATAATTGCAATGATCATATATGAAGAAATAAAAAAATTCTTACAATTTGTATATCTCCTTATTTAAATTAACTTCTATTTAACTAATTGAATTTATTTAGAGTAAGTCATAAGTTTAAGGGTAGTATTATATTTCTTAATAATTAGGTCATACATTGGTCGAAATCCCGAACAAGGTACACAGACTTTTTTCATATGTTAGTATCTAAATAATATTGTCTTTTTTTTTTTTTTTTTCTCGAACTGACTACGCTATTGACCTAGCAAGGTCTTAACAGCTTCACCGGACTACTAAGGCGAGCGCTTAAGGCACTCAGCCGATTTTATAATGGTAACTAGCTCAAGGGTGCACGGCACACCTCGGCTTGGCTGTTACCCGTTGCATGCAAAAATCGCGACCTAACTTAGCTAACCTAGCTAACTATTCATATATGTTTGAGTTGTTGAAACGTATATGAGTACCAGCATATCCGCCTCAACAACTCCTCCATATATTTTTATCGGAAAATTAGGAGAGTTTTTCAGTTCGATAAGGGAAAAATCTTTCACAAAATAACCCTTCCACAAGATGTGTAGCGTGTAGGCGTGCACGTGTGTGGAGGTGATCGTGTAGTGTTGTAGCAGTGATGTATGGGTGTGTCACCGTATCGCGCAAGCAACGCACTCAAGGGCTCCCTACCGAGGGATCGAACCTAGGCTTGAGCCGCTGCCGTGGGAGGCCTAATCGGGTGTGCGGGAGCGAAGTTAACCCCCAGACCACGGCGGCGCGATCTGTGGTTACGCGGGCGTGGGCGTGAGCACGCTCTGTTACGAGGGACAGGCTGGTACTGATCGTTCGCTGACGTGATATCGTCGGGCGGGTCGATAAAAATGTGTCGCGGACGTCTTTTATAACGCCCGGCGTTGGGCACGGGTTCGTAGTTCGCGGCGGATACCACTAACGGACTGGGATGAATCGCGGCTCGCTCGAAATAGCTAGTAGAGAGTGATTTAATATACGCCCAGATGGACGGCACCTCCAGGTCCCTGTGGAGATCCGCCTTCCGGACGAACCAAGGAGCACCGGTGATTTTACGCAGAGCCCGGGTCTGCAAAACCTGTAGCGTATCTAGCTTCCTCGCGTGGGCGAAAACCGGACAACTATACGTCATTACCGGACGAATACAGACTTTATATAATGTGAGCTTATGTCTGAGGGACAGTTTGCTCTTCTGACAGAGTAAATAATGGAGGCGACCCAAGACCATAGCGGCTTTGTTTCGCACTCTCTTAATGTGGGAATCGAATGTTAAATGTCGATCTAAAGTGACGCCGAGATACTTGACCTCGGTGGTCCAAGGTATCTCGGAATCGTATAGCCTTATGGGCTTTAGCTTGTTCGCGCGATACCTAGGATCGAAGAGTATCGCGGTACTCTTATCGGGGTTAATACCTATGCACCATCGAAGAAACCAATCACCGAGTGTGCTAACGGCTTTTTCGATGCGATCTCTAAGTTTACTCGGCTGCCAGCCAGAGGCGTAGATGACTGTATCATCAGCATAACAACCTACCTCGACTCCCGGGAGCTTAGGTAGGTCACTGATGAACAGGTTGAAGAGGGTGGGCGCGAGAATTGAGCCTTGCGGCACACCTGAGCGTATCGGACGGGGCGATGAGAGTTCGCCGTCAACTCTAAAACGGAAGGTTCTATCGGCTAGATAATCGCGGAGGATGTGAACTAACCTATCGGGTATGCCGGCTTGATTTAACTTGAATATGAGCCCTTCGTGCCAGACCTTGTCGAAGGCCTTGGCGACGTCGAAAAATACTGCTATTGTACGTTTCGGATTAGTGTTTTTCACGGGCGGATCCGGCTCCGGATGCGGATCTTTATTGAAATTAGAAAGGATGTACTCCGTGAGGCGGAGTACTTGATCCGGACAAGAGTGTTTGGCGCGAAATCCAAACTGCTCGGGTGGAATTAAACTTTGCTCGTTAATTGTGACCTGGAGACGGTTCAGAAGGAGCCGCTCGTAAAGTTTCCCTAATGTATCAAGCAAACTAATCGGGCGATAGCTATCGGGAAGCGTAGCTTTCTTGCCGGGCTTGTGAATCCCTATCACTACGGCCCTCTTCCAGACGGCTGGAAAATGACCCTGGGACATGGCCGCATTGAAGATGCAGACCAATAGAGCTATGATGCGGTCAGGAAGGAGCTTCAGAACCTCGTTCCTGATCCCATCGGGACCTGGGGACTTCCTAGGTTTGAGACGCTTGATGGCGGCTGAGACTTCGTCAAACGTTATCGGGGTTAGGGTATCCGCCGGAGGAGACGCGAGTGCATGCTCTACAGCTGTTACGATGGACTCTATTATGGAAGGGTCAGTATTATTAGTGTTTGGCGAACACTGTTTTTCTAAACTCGCGGCGAGACATTCTGCTTTGTCAGTGTTATCGAACGCGGGAGGCAACCCGGGGCCTCTGTCGAGAGGGGGCATAGGAATGACCGTATCGGACTTGAACTTACGCGCGAGAGTCCAGAATGCCAGATGAGAAGGCTGGAGATCCTCCAGAAACCTGTCCCACCTGTCACCCCGGATCTCAGAAATGCGAGACTTGACTGCTTTACGTAAAACACGTAAGCGTTCGCGGTTCTCAGCGGTCGGGTAAGCGTCGTGGGCACGAGTCGCGGCGTTCTTTTCCGTGATCAATGCTCTCACGTCATCAGGGAGTATAAAACGGCGTTCGTTCGCCGCTTGTACCTCTTTCGAGGTCTCCCTGACGGCGGTCTGGAGATAATCAACCAGGGAATCGATGGCCGAATCCGCGTCGGCTTTAGACACCAACACGTCCGGAATTCTATCTAAACTGTTGGGCGACGGACTATTTTTAAAGTAATCGCTAAGTTTCGCGTAATCGGCCACTCTGATCGGCGTCGGGCTGAAGTCAGAGTTATGTCCTAACTGTAATAGAACCGGGCGATGATCCGAGTCGAGTTCGTGTATGACTGATATGAGTCGTACAGGAAGCACGACATTTTTCAGCAGAGCTACATCTAAAACTGACGGTCGGCAGTTGTCCTGATAATGCGTGGGTTCCGGAGGGGCTATGACGTCAAAAGCGAGCACCCTACCTAGTTTGTCGAGTATCCTCCCGTTGCGAGAAGTACACGGACTGTTCCAGATAACATTCCCGCAATTGAGGTCCCCCGCTATAATGACCGAGTCACCTAAGTCGAGCAGTGCCTGCAAATCGGATCTAAGTAGTTCTTTGCTCGGTGACAGATACGCGGAGACAAGAATAATATCAGAGTGGCCAGTCATCGCGACGCGGCATACTGACGCTTCCATATGAGTAAGCGCGGGCGGGTCTAACGGCATACAATACAGCGACCGCCTAAAATAAATTAATGTGCCACCCCCGCGGGCGACACGGTCGTTTCTAACTATGCAGTAATTCGCGATTCTCGGATTACGCATGCTCGGTTTTAACATCGTTTCCTGGATGAGGAAAACGTCAATCTGTCTATCGCGTAAAAAGTCAGCTACTAGATCGCGCTGTGTCCGTAGGGATCTCGCGTTAAAAAACGAGAGGCAAAGACCGCGAGGTTTTACTTTATTCATTCCCGGGAATTTTAAAACTAATATTTGGGCGACTGTGAACGGACGAGGCGCTGTACGGTGGCTCCGATAGCCGGAAAGCGCGCTAGAGCTTTAATGAGTTGTACCCCGTGGGGGTTCTCCTCTACCAGGGCGTAGAAGGCGAGCACCTCCTGCATGTCGTGCTCTATAAGAAGTTGCTCCATCCAGTCAAGCTTCCCCTCGAGAGAAGAAGATGAAGGAGCCTGGGTCGCCTTAGGTGGCGGCGCCAGAGGCCTTGAAGAGGCCTGAGGCTGGGGTCTGGGAGCCCAGGGGGCCATAGGGGCCCGCCCGGGTTGGGCCGCGCGCGGCACAGAGGGTGGCGAGCGTGGTGTAGGTGCGGGCGCTACAGGGGCGCGGGAAGCGCCCGGCAGGCCCGGGAAGGCCTCCACGGACATGAGAGGTGGAGGCGGGCGGCGGGCGGCGGGTGCAGACGCCCTGGGCGCCTGCCTCGCCTGACGAGGGCGTTGTGTGCGCGGCGCGCGGGGACATCCGCGATAGTTCGCGGGGTGACCCGCGTTACCGCAGAGCACACAACTGGGAGGGTCGGGAGTGCCAGGAGCGCGCTCGCACTCCTTCGTGGCGTGGTCACCCAGGCACTTGACGCACCTGGGGCGAAGATGGCAATTCTTCGCGGAGTGGCCATAACTCTGGCAGTTATGGCACTGCGAAGGAATGTGGGTCTTGCGTGGAGGCTCAACGGTGATCCCGTTGAGGCCACACACAGACGTGAGAGAAAAAATGGCCTTGCCCTCCTGCGACCGGTCGAGGATGGCCAGAACCATGTTGTAAGGGGCGCGAGTGCTTGGACGGTACATACGGTGTACCTCGCGGACTGGATAGTTCTTCTCCTTAAGGGAGAGGGTAACTTCCTCGACCGAGATTTCGGCCGGGACTCGGCGTAACACGACACGCAGGAGGCGCTCGTCTTCTAACGCGTACGTAAAATACGCGAGTTTCATCTCGGTGAGGAATCGGATTAATGCGCGGTGATCGTCCGACGTGGGACATTTAACGCGAATGCCCGCCGGAGTGCTGAGTGCATTCGTGTAGTTAATACTTCGCGATTTTAAGCTATTAGAAATGGCGGTCCATTTCGATTTGTCCTGTATCGTAACAGGCGGCGGCGGACGCGGCTTCCTAGTTGCGGAACCCTGAGTGAGCGAGACGGAGCTATTGCTATTTTGACTCGCGTTCAGCTTACGCGGCGGTGTAGCCGAGGTCGACGGTACGCGAGCGCCATCTATATTGGCGACTTTTTGTGGGCCAACGGAACCCGAATCCGTCGGGCTGGCCGTACGACGCTTTTTATGTGAGACGGTTGTATACCCGTCTATATCTAATTGCGCAGAAGGCGCAGGAATCGCGGTCGCGGTCGGCTTGGCGGACGCCGTTACGTCTAGCTCCATCTCGGAGCCGGTCTCCGGGCTGGAGCTCGATATCGGGGCCTCAAGTAGGCCTTTATCGCACGCATTGAGAGGCAGTTGCGGCGATAGAGTCGCGAAAGAGTTCGCGGTCGGGATATTAAGCGCGAAACGGCCCTCGGCGGCCTGCGACATAACATTGTTGTAAATTGAATTTACAATCTCCTGATCTAAACCGCTCTCGAGGAGATTTATGCGAAAATAATCGGTTACAGCTAACGGATCCATCGCGGTGGATCGAGGAAAGGGAGGGGCCGCGAAACAACCTCCCTGCCTTAAGGGCAGGGGGGCAAGCCAAACGGTAAGCTACGGGACTATATCGAGTCCGGGCCAAGAGAACTGTTTAAAACCAAACAAAGCGAAAGCACAAAATAAATAAATGAGTGGGCGAGACAGAGGATCATGTATATGAATAAAATACTATAACATAAGTAAATAATGGTTAAATAAATAGTAATAAATAGGTACTTACATATATACGGAGGCACAGAAATATATTACTTTATCACTGAATAGATAAAAATTAACGAAATATATGAGGAAATAAATAGATAATTAAACAAATAAATAATAGTTGGTAAGATATTTAAGAATAAGGAATAGAAAAATGAGTATATAAATAAACGGGTAAATATATAAATAAGGGAATGTCTCACTCACTCAGGTAGATGTTTCACACGTGCGGCACAGCTGTGTCGAATTAATATCAAACACAAAGCACAACGAAGCACGAAAAACAACGGGTCGTCACTAATCTGCGAGTACCGAAGTCGAAAACAAAAGAAATCTGGCAGATGCGTTCGCCGTCAAGGCTGGGCATCGAGTCTCAATAATATTGTCTACATCGAATATTGGACCAATATTGTAGATTGTAAGCATAAGTAAATAATGGCTTCAATTTATTGATAGTGTTTGTTGTTTCCAAATATTTTTAAAGGTAACGCCAAAAGTCATTAATCTAAGATAAAAGAACAAGAAAACCGATCAGCCGCACTTGTTTTAAAAATGTTGAATCGATTTTTTGTATAAAATTGCTACGCTTTGAAATTTTTACCTATAATTACTTTTAAACTTAGTTATATCTTTTAAATTTTGCAGGTGGTAGATTCACACTGAAGCTATAACTGGTTTCAGTATTAATGGGTCGGCTCGCCCAGGGTAGTACCACCCTCTCACAGAAAACCGACGTGAAGTAACAGTGTTTTCATTGTTGCGTTTCGTTCGACTAGTAAGAGCACCGGAGGCTCACCTCCCCCTCACCCTTTCATACATCCCCCTTCCTCCTCCCCTCATTCCCACCAACACAGGCTGGCAATGCACTTGCGATTCCTCTGGTGTTTCTGGTATCTATGGACGGTGGTGATTACTTAACATCACGTGACGCACTTGTTCATTTGCCGCCTATGATATAAAAAAAATCTGAGGGTGTAGTGTCGTCTGATGGATATATATTTAGATTATTTCTTTTTTTTTTATATTCTATAGGTTTTTACTGTTCGTCCACAATGACACAGTGACCACATTCACTCGATGTTACGAGAATGACGAGCACTCGAGTACAACAACTGTTGTAAAACAAGTACCTATAAGTACTTGACAATAAATTCTCATCTTAAATGCCGTAGATAGCCAACTTAAAAATAGAAAAAGCCCATCACCCGTCACTATGAAACCCTTATAGTTATTTCTACATACATGTATAATTTTTTTTACTCGATCTGACTACGCTATTGATCTAGCAAGGTCTTAGCAGCTTCACCGGACTACTAAGGCGAGCGCTTTTTTTTTATTGAAGCACGACAAAGTGACTGCACTATGCATGATGGTAAGCATAGTACAATCCAAAAACAGTGGCGACCACCGAGAGACAGAGCATCCATCGTCGGTCGCCGTTGTCCTGCTGGCCATAATGACGAAAGTCACCCGGTACTAGATATGCACAGGCTGATCCCGAAACGCGACGCGCAAAAGCTAGTCACTATGACGGGCTTTTTCGCCATGTACATGGTGGTTGCGATCCAGTCGGGCTGTAAAACCCTACCACCCCGCTATCGCCATTGCCTCGTTCGTTGATCAGCAGGGTGCACCACGTGCAGGTGAGGTTGGCTTGGGTGTCTCAAGTCTTAAGATGTTACTCGACACCCCTTACACCCCAAAAACTTGTGGCACTAAGGCGATTTTATTTGGCTATATAAGCTACATATTCATACTTATATGAGATATCGAAACATATATGTGTACCAAACATACGTACCTCGACAACTCTTATGTGTATTTTGTGTCGGATAATTTTTCTAAACTATTTCAGTTTGAAAAGGGAAAAAATAAAACCCTTCCACTTTCATGAGTAAGCATGTATGCGTGCACGTGTGTGGAGGTGATATGTATAATATTGTCACAGTGATGTAAGATTTAGTATCACTGTATCGCGCGAGCAGCGTAGTCAAGGGCTTCACGCCGAGGGCATGGACCTAGGCTTGAGCCGCTGCCGAACATGTATAAATAATTATTTTATCTACTTAGCACAAGTTATTATATTGATCTAGGTTTTCTTGATTATAAGAGACACATTTTATAATACTTCAATATTCAGAAACGTCTGGCCTTTGTAGTTAAGATTATCCCGTCGACGTATAGCGCCACTTGTTAGACCGTCGCTCCTGCATAATTTATTAAAATCTTATTAAAAAGTGTCAGCGAACAAAAGAGGGAAACTCTGCTAATATAAAAGTCTCTATTATGTCCTTTAACTTCGAAATTTTAGTAGATATCGAATTTAGAAAGTTCCTCCTTTGTTTCTTATAATTTTTCTTCAACAAAAGATATTATTAAACAAAGAATTAACCATTAATGTATATTATAATTGTTTATCTAATAAAAGAATGACGATTCATTGGTAGCGAACTTGGGTACTGCATCCATAAATCTTGGTTCAAATTCCTATTACAAACCTGCCATTTCAATGAAGGAAAATCATCGTGTTGAAAGCATATGGTGGTAGGTAGGGCTTTCTCTCATTTTCGCCTGGTTAATTATCACCTTGAAGTTGAACATTCTGCAATAAACACATATAGATTTATACCAGCAACTGACTTTCAATGTCTGTTCACTGTACACTGTACTACCGCCTAAAGCCGCATAATCACCGAATCTCAGATGAGGTTATGGATAAGTGCCAAAACTAATAAAAATAAAAGTAAGCTATTTCAAAGGAGTAATAATTTAGTTAGGAACTTACACGTTCTAACTATTCATGTGTACAATATCCTACAAATTGTGTTTAGTATTATGCCCTTTATATGCTCAAAATATCCTAAAACATAATAATAAATGGTTCCACAAATAAACATATTTCATAGAAAGATTTCCTAAAATAATTGCAGTTCTTTATACACGAGTGTTATATCAACATATTACTACTGATTTTGTTACTATATATTTTGGTTGTATTCACTAATGCAATAAACAGTTGTAGTTAAAATTTTTGAAGTCATTTATAAGAAAAATGTAATATAATAATATATGTATTTGTGTGTAAATATTTATATAAAATAATAAAGGTATAATGAACCCATGTTAATTCACTGATGGTACTTCTCTAGAGAGTGAGCAAGCGATTTAACAAAGCTTTGCGACAAGTCCGGCGATACATGACTGCGCATTAAATGAGTCCATAACAAACCTCCCTCACAATTAATTCCTATGAAACTAGTTATTGTTTTGAATTATTAAATAGTACATTATCAAACGAGTTTTTGACAACGAGTACACTTTATATCATAACAATAAAGGAATATTTAATGATAAATTCAAATGCAAGGATCACAACAAATACCGTTTTATTGGAGAGTTTACATATTTTTGTCAAACAATCTTCTAGATAATTACTGTCATTCTCGTACATATCTCTTATATTAATATTATAAATTTCTTGTGATAATTTAAATTTTCTGACAAGATGAAGGCCTCTTGTTAGGAATTTCTAAGGAGTTTTTCTGGCATCTTAGAATTCATGCTCCGTGGTATTATTTCCCATCCACTTCACTACTGCACAATAACCGAATTATATTATGTTAAATACCACAAATATTACAAAGTATTGAGTAAAATAACACAAGATTATGAATAAAATTTAAAAGCTACTACATGACAGACTAACATCACGCCAAAAACTGGAGAATATTCGTGTATTACAAAAATATTGAATACGTATTGAATACTTCCTTTAAAATAATTTGGGTACTTTTGTATTAAATGCACCGTGTTTGGCGACCGCTGCAGAGACAAATTCGCGTTATTCTTTTATGAAAGTCTAACCTAACCAAAACTAGGTAAAAGAGCAAGATGTTGAATATTCGGCGAGCGCGGTGCATTTAATACGAAAGTACTAAAAGCAAGTATTCAATACGTATATATTTTTTTGTAATAACACCGTACATGTTCAAATACTTAGCGAAAATGGCAGATGAATTTGCAGACTGCATTGTAATCAAGGAGAGTATAAAGTCAATACAATATCTGACGCTTGAAGAAAAATCCTAATAGCCCATATATGAAAGTAGTTCGGTTAATAGGTATATCTATAGATGATAATTAACCTAGTCAGAACCGTAGCAAGTGTAGTAACATTAACGACATCAACATGACATTATAAAATGTTAACAAGCGCCTTCACAGCTCAATACCTAACACCTGGCGGAAATGGGACATAGAGGGTTATAATGTAGATATGTCACTTATATTACTATTCTTAAATGTAACACGTACATATGTAGCGTTTTTAAAGTGAAAATTTCATTAGGCGCGTTGAGCAATATTTTTGGCAGGGGATACATTTATAATTTCGCATCATGATATGTTACGTAAGCATGACCGGCCGTATTGCGCTTACGCGGCTTGTGTCAGACTAACGACGCGTAGTATTAGGGCCCGTGTATATGTAATATTGATATTTTGCGGCTATGATACGTTTGATGTAAAACCGCATAAAAATCTGTTTAGTAGTTTTTGAGTTTACCGCAAACAGAAAGACTGACGTGGCAGGGAAAAAATAGTAAAGTAATATAGCAACAAAATCGATTAATTTTTATATGCTATTTTATATTCATAGTAAAAAGTTATCGATGTTATTACAAGAAAGTTAAATACATATTAAATACTTGCTTTAAAAAGGTTTGAATAGTTTCGTATTAAATGCACCGCGCTCGCCGAACGTACGGCATCTTGCTCTTTTGTCTCACTTTGGTTAGGTTAGGTTAGACTTGCGAAAAAGGATAACGCGAGTTTGCCGAGGCAACCGTCAGCGAGCGCCGTGCATTTAATACGAAAGCACCTAAACTTTTTTAAAACAAGTATGCAATACGTATCTAACTTTTTGTAATAACACGGTATATGTTTATCTTTTTAAACAATAACTTAATCTTTGGCTATTGAGCCCGGAAGGGGAAAATATCGATGATACGTTAAATTAATAATTTACTGCCATCGCTTCACTGAACATGACAATGGCGTCGCGAATAGAATCTTAATGTTATACTCGTATTGTAATATTTACTAAAATATTAATTTCATTTAATAAACTGCTATAAAATAACTATTAGACATTTTAAAACGGACTTATAAATTCCACAATCGCAACGTCATATATGTTTATAGTATACTAGTGGGCGCCCAGTGGTCGACATTCGACCATAGTTAATTGATTTTTTGAAGTTTGAACTTTATTAGAATTATTTTGTCAAAGGGTATACTTCTATAATCAAAGGTTTTCATCATGGCTACTCAGTTGTTTGCCATTTGCCATGACCTTTATTATGAAATCATTAAAAAAATCTTTGTGTAAATGAAAATGAAAATTAATTATAAATTAGAAACAAAAACCACGTGGTAAAGCTCAAATTTAACCAAAAATAATTTTACGAATATAAAGAAATTTATCGCAACCCATGACACAATTTGAAATTAATTTTACACGACACCATGGGGTGATATTACTGGGTGAAATGAATTAAATGTTGTCTGTTCATTATGAGAAATAGTGATATGCCCAGTAGTATCGTTTGGAAAAGTAATGGATATACAATACAATCAAATGGTGAATCCAAGACAAAGACGTTTTTAATACTACCATTAGCTTTTGAAAATAAATTATTTTTTGTTGATACATGAGGTTAAATTGCAACATTGTAACCGCGAAGGTCTAAGTCATGGATTACTTTTATGAACAAAATTCTTATTTTGATTATATAAAGTATTATTTGGCTCATTTTTTATTAATTCATCATTTGAAGTGAGTTCGCCATAAAAAATAATAAACATTACAATAATAGTTATATTTTATAATATCATTGTTGAATGTAGGATGAAAAATGGTAATTGGAATGTAAGAGTTAAAAAATACATACAGTCGAGCATAGCAACCTCCTTCATAACCTCTTTTGAACTTCGTAATTATTGACGGCTGTCAAAATGTCTTTTATATTTACATGTGTGTGTATATGTTGTGTAAAATTCGAGTAGTTGTGTGAGTAGTGCATATTTTAATTAATTGAATGTACTTGTAATGCATTTTACATAAAATAAACAGCTTTCTACACTTCTCCGCCAAATAAAAAATATAACTATGACATATTTCAAGTTCACCCGTTGACGGGAAAGAGGTTAAAAAGGGATACAAAAAATTTGTTTCACGTATTAATATATAGAAATAGCTCAGAATTGAAATTAGGAATTTAAAAGTCATTCATTCTCTTTAATTCGTTTAAGTTTATGGATTCTGATATTATTGTTAAATATTAGAAACTTGCCTTGCCTCTTATTGTATTTCTCAACGGAGTGGGATTCAAAATATGTATCTCCTTATTTGATTATATTTATCTTTTAACAGTATATGAGACTCACAATTCTTACTAATACGAGAACTGTACAGGCTTAGTATATAGATCAAGCGAATCTTTTGTAATTATTAGAGTCATAACAAAAATACGTTAGCAATTTTCGATCAAAAGATTGGCACTTCAATGAAAATGATAACAAACAGGAAAAAGACATATGAAGAAGGAAACAATTTGATTAAGTAATTAAACAGGGAATGTTGTTATCGCATGCAACGCTGTCATTTATCTGCGTTTATAAAAAGTGCTGTTTTCATTGAAAAAACAACCCACGTAAAAATATTCAAACGACTCTATAAATACAGACATAAGTTTCAAAATTATGCAAGAGAATTTTCAAGTATCGCAATACAAAAATAGTCGGTTAATAACGTTTCCTCCTTAGGCATTAAAGCAAGCGTTAAGTAATCCTCTGTTTTCCATGTAAAAGCATTCCACACCTGAGATCCTTCGTGACACTAAGCAATAAAGGGTTTTATTTTACCAATTTACGGTTGCTTTTCCACTAACCCTTATTCCCTTAACCATAATGATCAAATTAAAAAATACATTTTCTACTATTACTTCGTCCGTCGAAACAAGGTTAGTGGAGCATAAGTCTGAATACGGATATTTATATTAAAAAAATTGGTGGCACGCAAATGCGTGTTACTCGAGTATAGTGGAAGGTCTAAAACCCTTTTCATTGATTACTGTAAATATAATATGACGTTTATAGTTTCGCCAATATCAGTCAAATCCTAAAGGACCTCATTGATAGGAATATTACTCCTATAATAATGAAAAGTAATCAACCACAAGCAAAGGTTCGTGCCAAACTTTTTGGCTGCTCTGAATATAACTGTCAGTTCGGGCTTACGTATAATATCGTCAAAAGGTTAATACTAAACAAGGTTTAAAATATTATTATAGAAACCTAAAATTAGCATTTATTTATCCTGAACTGTTCTCGATATTTTACATATAAATTTAACACGTATTCATATCTAAATTTTTGTCCTATATTTTGTACGGCGAAAAATTTTGATTTTGAAAAGAAAGTAAGTAACAAATTTTCTCTTCCTATATTTGAATCTTGTTCTTGGCTTCAACAAGCTAAGTATATGTTTATGCTTGACATCTTCGGATACCAATAGTTGAATGCATTGTAAATTATTAAAAAAATATATCGAATACACGGCATATATGCTGAAAGTTTAGACAGAAACAATATTTATGGAGCAACGTCTGTCCTCGATTCTAGTTCTAAATGAATTAAAAAATAGGTGTTTAATATTTGACCTAATTATCTAGAAAAATAAAAAAAATATACGAAATTCTCTGCACCTCTACGTTAAAACACAGTGTCAATGGCCGTCAGATAATCTCAGTTTCACTTGAAAGTGAACGTGTGAACGGCATCAACGAAACAGTGTTTATTGCCCGTTTTATTATCGAAGTCTATTAACCCTGGGTCGCCCCTTACAACTTTGGGCATCGGTCATCGGTTTATTACGATTGTGTTTATACTTTTGAAAGTCTTAGAACAAACTAGCTGGTAAAGTGTTACTATCTGGATGGATCGCTACTAATTCTCCAGAGTGAACCCATCGAGCACGCTGCTAGCGCGATTCTATATCGCACACCGAAAATTTTCACTCACTAGATCAACACGTACAACACAGATCAATCTCACATACGTGCACACGCACACATCCGCACAGGTAGACACATATATGGTGCAAGGTTTTTTCTCCTTATTTTTCGAACTTGGTATGTTTAGCTAAATTAACAGATACAAAATACATGTTTAAGTTCGTGAAGTAAACATGTTGGTACACATATGTGCCTCACTACTCTTATATTTATGACTAGCTGTTACCCGTGGCTTCGCTTTTTAATATATGAAATAAATTTAAAATTGTGATCACACATCTAATGTAAATTACAATAATACTCTTTGAAAAATATTGGTAAGTATCACACGCACATCATCTACTGTAACAGGTAACCTATCATCTACTGTAACAGGTAACCTGTACATTATAGACGTGAATACTAATAATAAATCGAATGGGATGGGATTTATCATCAGCAACATAACTGGAACTTTAAACTGCTATATATCACTCTCAGTGTTCACTTACACTATATATGAAAGTAATGAAAATATTAAGCTAAACATTATTGAATAATTTGTGTTAAATTTTTTATTATATAGATATAGTATGTTCATAGTGTCGCTATAAGTTGTTATTATACCTTGCTATAATTTAAATCACATATAAACATGACTTTCAATTATATTTATTCTTGGAGTCCAGTACAGCGCACGTCACACGTGCATATTTACAGTGAACAACATTATATTTGTTTAATTTCACACGGACGAATGCACGGATAACAGTTCATCACTACATAGTGTAAAACCAAGTCCTGTTCCACGTCTTTCTATATGTCTGTTCGCGAAAAGATCAAAAACTACAGAACCTTCATGTCGTTTTCACCAATATATAAAATTATTCTTGGACAAGGTATAGGTATAGTTTGTCTTATTATCATGGCGGGCAACGTCTGCTGAACCCGCTACCTTAAAATAAAACGGCTAATTAGTTACATATTTGCCTCTAAAATTCCTGTTCAAATATTACTTGTAGTCCGGTGAAACTGTTAAGATCTTGCTAGATCAATAGCGTAGTCATTTCTAAGAAAAAAAAACCGTTCAAATAGGTCCAGCCGTTTCGGAGATTACCCAGAACAAACAAAAAAATGAGACACATCGACAGAATAAAAAAGAAATTGTTGATATTTGTAGCATCACAGATGTATGTGTTCACCAAAAATTATTTTAATATAAAGTACACTCACTTTACTTTTATAATACGTAATATATCACGAATCAAAAATTGGGAAAAAAACTAACGTTGAATAAAGTTTTTGAGGAGTTTTTGGCGGGATTTTAGTCTGTCATGTAGTGGATTTTATATTTTATTCATAATCTTGTGTTACTTGTCTCTATATTGTGTTAAATTGGTGGCATTTTATGTAATATAGTTCGTTAATTGTGCATAAGTGAAATGAATGAAAAATAATACCACGGAGCATAAATTCTGTGGTCTTGAAAATTATGAAGATAAAATTTACGAAATATTATATAGAGGATTAGGCGCTTATATCTTTACATTAACTTGGACATAGAAGAAAACTACCTATATTGACAACTTCAGAATTTGCAGCATAGATTAATTCATTCTACTGTCTTATTGAACGAATAATATTACTACTAAACTTTTTGAATTGCAACACAAAATAAACTTTAGAAATGTTTGCGATATAAACGTACCACGTATAATTAAAATTGGAAACAAAACTAACGCAGAATAATCTTTTTGAGTAGGTACACAAAATAAACCATAAAAATTATTGCGATAGAACATTATCGCGTTACCATGGCAACGCACATAATACTGACATTAACACGCAGCGGAAGCTTCCAAAATAGTCCTATTTTGAGACATTCTTCATTAGTGCTCAGCTCCTATGTTTTAACTTGATGATATGTAGCCTATAGCCATCCTCGATAAATGAACTATCTAACACTAAAAGAAACTTTCAAATCGGACCGGTAGTTCTTGAGATTAGCGTGTTCAACCAAACAAACAAACTCTTCAGTTTTATATATTAGTATAGATTAGCTTAGCAGGCTTAGTAAAATTCACGTTGTTGCATCCAAGGCAACAGTACAAGCCGAGATTCGGCCTTTTGGCACTCTTGAGCTTGTTACTAAGCGACTTTACGTCATTAGCTCTAGCCTCATTAGCTATGTGAAGCTATGAACCCATCAAGCCATTATCTTTAGTCAGTTCAGTTAGTGACTTTAGAGATTATAGTACATAGTTTTGGCCATATTAGAAGTGCCGAGAAGCTTGTAGACAATGTGACAATATCACTGTTGATGAGTTGTGAAACTTTTAATAGTCATCATTGTTTTAACCGACTTCAACAAAGAGAGAGGTTTCATGCCTGTTTGTATGACTTTTTATGTATCATAATTGTTGGTATATTCTTCAATTTTAATGATTTTTTAGTTTAAATTGGCTACACTGAAAAGTGGCCCTTAAATAGTCTTTGTTAATTTTTGTATTTCGAATTTAGGTAATTAATTTATTTATCTTTCGTCTGTTAGTGCTCTATTGCTTTTTCGTGTTTTTTGATTTTGAGGTCGGTTTCATTTTTTTTTATTACAATGTACCTACCGTGCTTACTATTGCGTCCAGTGACGTCATTTTGTACTAGAACATTATAAATAACACTTTGGAGTTTTTGGGGGGATTTTAGTCTGTCATGTAGTAGATTTTATATTTTATTCATAATTTTGTGTTATTGGCCTCTATATTTTGTAAATTCGGTGGTGTTTTACGTAATATTATTAACGTAATTTATTGTGCATAAGTGAAGTGAATGAAAAATAATACTACGGAGCATGCAATTCTAAGATGCCACAAAAACTCCTTGGAAAGTTCTAACAAGGGATCCACCATCTTGTTAGAATATTGACTCACACGAAGCAATATTGAAGTGATCGCATGACGCTTGTAATATTCTTGATTACGTGACAATGGCAGTAAAAATCTGAAAGATTAATTGCCAAAAATAAAGTTTAAAAAAAACAACGCTTTCTGCATTCCATTTATATGTTTTAATATTTACGAGTTTGCTTTTTGTAAAACTTAGCCTAGCGTTGAAGAAGTGATATACATTCAAGATATTTAATGGGATGCAATATTTCAAAAACAGAATATTAAAAGTTCACCTGTATCTCATGCAGAGTTGCTGCCAGAAGCGACTGTCTATTATGAAGTGCTGTATCAGACGATGGGCTTAATACAAAGAGAATTTATTCTTTTGCGATAACAAGAACACTTTTTATATATATCAAAATCAAAGCGTTGTTCGTTTTCCTTTGATGCGTCGCAGTTCTCTCGGGTACAAATCGAATTCGTATCACGTACACTTATAATCATGTTCGTGTTCTCGTGTGTTTGATAAAGTTTTGTTTTAGGTACGAAAAATGTTCGAACGATTTATTGGATGAGAAAATAAAAGTTTTAAGATTTTATGTTTATATGTTTTAGTTATTTAAATGTTTGGTATTGTTTAATTCTTTATTTTAATATTTGGATAATCAATAGAACATTACATATCTTATGAATAAATGGTAGTTACAAAAT
>JACEII010000010.1:8901033-8950858 GCA_014332785.1 Antheraea mylitta
TATTTTTAAAATTTCCTGTGTGAGTGCACCATGAACCAGTTTCATTTGTTCCACGCTCATGGGGTCCACATTACGAATCCCCACTCGCGTGGATCCGGCAACCTCACCAAAACTAGGCCTAACCCTGGTATTAGGAGCAGGCTTATGTACCTTTTTGGGGTGAACATCAGGAGATACCTCTTCAGACCTAATTCGTTTTACCGCCTTAGGTCTTCCAGGATTTTCCACTGGGATTTCGGTCCAGGGCTTTCGGCATAACGTTAGCGCCTCATTAGGGCTAATGTTCGCTTGCACCAGCTTCCGGAACCTCTTCCTTGCGGCTCCTGACATTTTACGTCTTTTACCTCTTTTCTGTTCAGAGTCCGTCTCCGCGGACGGTGTGGTTACCATGGCAACCTACGACCCAAGGTTCGTCCTCTCAACTGTAGAGGTGGTTGGTCCGGGCGTCGGGGAGGCGCTACCTCCCCCCGTCCCAGATGAGATGTCGTCCCTGGAGTCTTCCAGGGCGTAAACATGGGAATTTAGATCTAATAAAACTTTATCAATATTTTCATCCATTTTGTTCCCACGAGAAGCAAGGGAATAATGAGGTCACACACCGACAGAGCCCCGCATATCGGTGGAAGGGCATAAATTACTCTCCGAGGTGCCCTGGTATCGAAGAGGTACCGTTAACGACTGAACTCACCTTCAGCCACGCATCCCTCGGCACGGTTCACTTAACACCTTGGATTGGTATGGTATGGTCCTCTTCGCCAATGGCCAGCAGCTTCCATTTAGGGAAGCTGCTGACCACTGCCCAGGGTGCACCACGTGGAGGTGGGACCATCTTCGCACCCCATGTGACAGCGTACAATGCATTTTACATACGCGGCCGAGTTAAAGAAACTTGGAAAAATAAAAATAAAAAATTTGTTTACTTACATTAGATGGAAAATATTTTCACGCTAAGTACGCTGTAGCTTTAAGTAAGTTCGTATTTTCAACATATACAATATGATTATATTTCCGCACTGTAGAAAAAGGTCGATAAAAAATTTGCTAATTTTAACTTGAAATTATGTAATGTACAATTTAAATGATATTACATTTTAAATCTATAAAATTGTACATTCTGCCAAATGGACGCACTAAGGCCGTCGAGGCCATCCGATTGGCTTGAATTTAGTTGAAAATTGCCCAAATGAAAGCTCAATGCACGTGTCACGGCGAGTCGCTGGGCACATTTGTCCACGTCCTGAATTGTCCGCAGTGCCGTGCGGTGGCCGCGTTGTTGTCGACATTGTATTGTAATTTTATTTCGGTTTTTCCATATTTTACAACGTTATATTACATTTTTATTGTTTTTCTAGAAGTTGCACATAGCAATGAGGTAGATTAAGTATTTATAATTGCGATTATTTAATATTAATTTCATTAAAGCTATAATACAGCACCAACGGATAAAAGTTTACGATATATTATACCTCATCATCTGCTTGTAATCGTTATCAGTTACAGTGACCGTTAAAAGAAATTTAACAGTCTATTTGTCCGCCCTTTCGTGTGCACGTAAATGACTGGTATATCGTACTTTCGCTCTAAACGTACCGTACCGTCATTATAATAATATTGTACACCATGAGTAAGCTGTTAATAAGCTGTTTTAGGTTTTATTAGTGTTTATTGTATATTTATTAATTTTACAGTGTCTTTTATGTAATGAAAACTTGTCTGAAGCTACTATACAAAGTCCAAAACCGAAAAACTCTAACAACGGTCTCCTTTCTTACATATTTTTGTCATTGGAAACATTTTACTTTACCAGTTTTAGTGTAACTCATCACTAGGTAAGGGCTCGGTTATATTTAACTTATTCTTATTAAGTTTTATATCGTAATTAAACATGGATAGAATCACGGCTTGTACAATGTAATAAAAAAATACGTGTGGCACTCGGGGACTGCCTCGGTAAAGCTATTGCATAGCATTTTTTATTAACTTATGCAATTATAACTATTTATTTATTTTATTTATGCAGTATTTTTTTTCCTTTGTTTTTTTTTTCTTTTATTTAATTTTATTCAAGGTACACTTTTTGAGCGTGGTGACCGATAAGAAAACATTTTTTTTTCTTTTTTGGTTTAAATATTTCTATTATCTTACAATACATGTAGGTTATTCAGGAATATTAATCATTGAAACTATAGGTTTAAGGTAACTGAAATAAGAAACAAAAGTTTGAGACTTGATTGGTGTTAGGTTTTTTCGTTACGGAATTTTTGGATTCGGTCTCCACGCTCAAGGTCCGCGATAGAAGCTATGCAATACCTTAATAAATATGCTACCAAATAATTTTCATGTATACATAATTTTATAGTGAAACAAAATAAGACTTAGGTGTTATTGTAGTATATTTTAACTTTTCATAATATCAAATATTAAGTTTAAAGTCAAAAACATGTTAATCAAATACTCATATATTGTTTTGATATTCTTTATCGATATGATTACTCAACATGATGTGCACCTCACTATTTCGCCGTAGGGGCCGGACGCGTCGGGTCATCCGAGGGAACGACGCGAACTATCCACGGCTATGACACGACGCACTGTCATTTACCGAAATGCATAAAAAGCTCTAACATTTAATTCTTCTAACTTGAACTAATTTTACAAAATAAAAAAGAATTATCAAAGTCGGTTTGGCCAGTTCAAAGTTATGAGGTAACAAATTTAAAGAAAAAAAAAAAAAAAAAACATACATTCGAATTGATAACCTCCTCCTTTTTTTGAAGTCGGTTAAAAAGGTAAACATTATCTGCGATGTTGTCATTTTCTGATTAGTTTGCATTCTATTGATTGGTACATTTTATTCTTTTTGGATACATAAGTTTTTTGTGCGGTCCATTTCTCTATTACTCGCTACTAGGAGGGCGCTGTAGCTCATCGAATTCTGGACAGTTCAATCGACCGTCGCGAAAATACTTATGTGCTATACTATATGTTGGATACGGAGAATATTTAACATCACTATGTATTACAAAAAATAATAAAAAAAAAAAACAGGTACGAAGCCGCGGACTCAATTAGTTCATAATAAACCGAATTATCAGACTGTCGCTGTTGTTTAAACGAACAGGTGGGTCATCTTATGTTAAGTGATTACCACCGTCCATAGACACTTGCAACTCTAGGGGAGTCACAAGTGCGTTACCAGCTTGTGTTGGGGTAGGGGGAGGGAAGAGGAGAGGGGAAGATGAGGAGAGGTGGGTTTCCGGCGCTCACACTTAACGAATGAAAGGCAACAATGCAAGCAGTGTTACATCACGTCAGTTTTCTGTTTGTCGGGTGATAGTACCCCGGACGAGCCGACCCATTCATGCTGAAGCCAGTAATAGCTTCAGCGTGGCTCTACCACCTACAAAACTTTACATTTTGTTTACACTTTTTTTCTTTGTCAATTTTACATATAATGCAATATTCTAAAATTTACATTGACTATATTATTTTTAGAGTTTAATTTACAATTTTTAAATTATAGAAAACACTACAATATGTATATATGGTAGGAAAAAAAAAATGAGCAATTTTCGAAATTAAAATTTTTATGTATAATTCATCGTAATCACACTTGATTTATAATATTTACAAAGAATAATTAGTGCAAACCTTCATACGTATATTACGTATTCGTCACTTTCTTACACTTCAGGTCAGTTCAAGTGAAAATGAAAAATTTTCATTGAATTTAGGCATTACCATAAGAAGACGCTTACGAACTGTCAGATACTAGGCTGATAATAAAACTCGATCTAATTATCTTTTTCTGTCATATAATTATATTACAAGTCATAGTCGTTTTTAACGGATATACACAGAGAGGTGCCATTTGAGACATCACTATCGTTCACATAGTTATTCATCATGTCTTAAAAAAATACAAAGACTATTAAAATATTTAATTTAGACCCGAAGAAGGCGTTCACATACGTCATTTCTACTACCGGTTCGGAAAACAACTCAGTCATCGAGAAGAATCGGCAAGAAACTCGATCTGGTTCATATTTTTAAATAATGTTACAATTGGTTTTTGTGGAAGCATTTAGAGATAGATAGATATCTATTCCAGGCATCACCATCGTTCACATATTTACATTTGATTTTTGACATTAGAATGTGTTATAACGTTTGAATTTACTATCCAGTGAATCGATACTGTTTGTTAGTATTTTATTCAAGAAATTAATACTACTAGCCATAAAAACTTTTCCTTGTCTTAGAGTCTAAAATATCAGTTAACTAATTTATGGATTCTTTGTAGTATTAAAATCGTGATGATCTTTTACAAATTCTCCCAAATTTAAATTGGTTACCAAATACCCAGAGGTATATGATAAAACTCACTAAAAAGTGATACTTAAAAATATTATTATTAAATAACCTCCTCAGCCGTTTCCTTATACTAACTGAATACTAATTATAACAAAATAAAATCAATAGACAGTCATAAAAAAGTGGTAGCATGTTAAAAAATGTTTCTCATATGCGTATGAAAAATAATGGTGATGTGATACACTAATTACAAAAAATAACGTTAAAAATAGTCTAAGAGTAATTTATTTTCAACGAAACCAACATTATTTTGATAGTTCCAATGATTTTGTCTCTAAACTACAGCATTATCCAACAATGGGAACTAAGACGGTAAAAATGACGTCATACGGACCCAAGACGCTAAGCAAAAAAGCTTTCAAGCGTATGCTACTAGTTTTATATGATAGGGTTGTGCAAATACATCGTACAAATACAAATAAATTGCCTATAATCCAATTCATAAGAAAACACATTACTTGATATATCTAAATGTACTAGGACAAGGTTCCATGTAAAAAAAATATGTCGTATATTTTTAGACAGAAAGATTTTTTCTTGTATGTGTATATAGCAAATATGTAGTTATTTCTAATAAAAGACACATTAAGAGTAATTTTAATGCGTCTTTAATGTAATTTTTATGATATTTTTTCAAGAAATCGTACATATTCTATAGTACAAACATGTTCTCGTTTGGTAAAATTTTAAAGCGAGCCAGTCAACCCTAGAGAGTAGCGGAGAAATATGCACAAAGCCGCTGAAGGCCCAATTGACCCAAATGGACACACAAATAGTGAAAGGGAGGCCCGCACTAGGTCATTATTCGCTCTGTAGAACGACGAAAGTGTCAGGACAGGGGAAGGCGGGCATTTATCCACATCCTAAAGGCACCACTGATTTTGGGAAGGACGTATTAGAACGAAATAGGGTTTTTCAAGGAATCAACGGGGTAATAAATTATTTTAGGCCGACTGTAACGAAGTTCCGAAAGGGGTGAATGGATATTGGAAGAGTTTTTCACGGTCGATTTTATTCGAAGCTATCTTTATTTCGCGAAGGAGATATTTTTCACGAAGTTTATTACGATATCGTCTGTATCTAATTCTTTTAAACACGAAGGAAATCGAGTTGCTGAAATGTCAGTTAGTCATTTTATTTACGGCATTAAACTTACGAAGTTTATTTATGCTATTATTACTTACGGTTATGTTATATATATATATATACTACATTTTTACATTAAAAAATAATACGCGTATACTGTACATTATACACTTTTTATTAATAGCGTGTCTGTTAGACCGAAATATTTCCCAACAGTAATTAATGGTCTAGAATAAATACTTGTTCGAAAAAAACATATTTTTAAACTTAAACGATACTCTGTATATTTGTTATATTTCGTAGAAAATACAAAGTCATATAACTTATGCATACAATTTATCTGTGTGAATTTCCTTGTTTCATTTTAAGGTAATTTCAGTTCAAACTAAACATGGTTTCTATTTATTATGTTAGGAAAAGAACTAATTTAATTTCACAAGTAGATTTTTTTTCGATCTGACTACGCTATTGACCTAATCATCTTTCACAGCTTCACTAGACACATTGTTTTGTGCGTAAAGGTGCTGGTTCAAAGGGGGGTTTTGCGAAATAAGGGATGCGGACTCACCGGTGTTGATTCTGCTGGTTTCACTTCACTTCACTCGCGGCGATATATATTGTGCACTATATATGAATCAGTGTCTATGCGCTTTTTACAAAATATTTTAGAATAGTAGTAATGGGTGACTACCAATTCTTGCGTATGAAGAGAGCGTTTTTTGTTGCGTCCGCGGTAAGGATCGTGGCGTAAGTGACAGATGATTGGTAGGAAAAAAAGAAAGGAGGCGGAAGGGATGCTTGTACGTTCGGAAACATGACTATGCAATAATGCGCGCCAACACACATAGTTACACAATTACACACGTAGCTATTTAATGACATAATTATTACACATGTAGATATTTAATACACAGACAGAGAACTAATAATTATACACGTCACAAAGTCTCTTGACCTCATGAAAACATCGGCAAACTCAAAATTAGTAAATGTACGCGAGTACCGAATTTCTTTGATCAAAAACCCTTTCTTAGGTTACATCAGTCCCTGTCCAAATTTCATATTTTTAGTTTCATGTACCAGTTTTAGTATTTTTTTTTTTTATTACTGATTGAAGGTAAATACAAATAACGTATACATTCACATTGCAAAGTTGACATCTCAAAAGGGAGTTAAAGAATCCTTTCCTTAGGCCGAGTGGTAGCAATCTTTTGGTCCATTAAACTATTCACGCTCACTGCGTATGGAAATTGGACCTAAAACGAAATAATATATAGCGAGGAAATAGTTCCGTAAGATTTGTAGCATGGTATTTAATTCTCGCTAACTCTATTTCTTCAAATTCTGTTTCGCCCCCTTTATTCGTGTCACTGTTTCTTATGAGGTTCAAGGAAAAGGTTTTATGTACAGCATAATAAGTGCCAAAACGAAATATCACTATATTTTTATTTATATTTTTTATATAAAACTATTAACCTACTGATAGTAGTAGTAGTAATAATATTCGTCCAATAGGACAGGCGAAGGAATTAATCCATACTGCCAACTCTGAAGCTGTCAATATATGTGGTTCTTGTATATTCTGTAGTGAGTTTTATTCTATGTTCAAGTTAATATAAAGGCATACGCCCCAAATCTTCTATATAATATTTCGTCAATTTTTAACCATCTTCTTTAGCTTAATTTTCAAGTCATTTCTTTTGCTAATTCAGAAGTTGTCAATACGGATAGTTCTTATGTATTCTTAATCTGTTTTTTTCTTCCAAATAAATGTAAAGGCTTAAGCGCCAAATCTTCTATATAATATTTCAGACATTTCTTATCTTCTTAATCTTTGAATAATCATTTTAAAAATGTTCTGATATGTCCATGTTTTGTCAGGATATCAGGATAAGTCAGGAGGTCGATATTCAAATATCTTGTGGTTATTTCATCGTAATAACATGATGGTGGTTCTCTTGTTACAACTTTTCTGGGAATTTTTGTGGCATCCCAAAATTCATGTTCCGTGGTATTATTTTTCATTCACTTCACTTATGCACAATAAACTAACAATATTACATAAAACACCACCAACTTTACATAATATGGAGTCAAGTAACACAAGATTATGAATAAAATATAAAATCCATTATATGACAGGCTGAAATGCCGCCAAAAACCTAACCTACTGATAACAATGAGTGTTTCATCGTGCTTTCTTTTCTCTTTTGTATGGCCTCTGCCTATCTAGGCGATTCCGCGAGTGTCAAGTGTGGCAAATACACGTTTTAAGCTTAATATTAGCCAAATACTCTGTTTAACAACTTAAAATGATCTAAAATAACAACATGTCACCACATGCAAATAACCAAAGCGGGGTAGATATTGATAGTTCATTAAACTCTTTATACCTTGAATAATTTTACAAAAAACTATTGACCAAAAATTGTACAGCAGATTACCCAAAAATATATAACGTCACAGATAAGCTACATAATTTCCGTCGTTTTTCATCTGCCACTTCTTCAATTTTCAAATGTCGCCAACAGTAATGGCAATGGTAACCTACACCTGTAGGTGGTAGAGCCACGCTGAAGCATGGTTGGGTTTTAGCATGAATGGGTCGGGTCGCCTGAGGTAGTACCACCCTCTCACAGAAACACCGACGTGAAGTAACAGTGCTTGTATTGTTGCGTTTCATCCGGTCAGTGAGAATGCCAGTGTCCCATATCCCCTCTTCCTTTCCTCTCCTCTCCCCTAATTTCCCCCAAACACAGGATGACAACGCACTTGCGACTCCCCTGTTGTTGCAAGTGTCTATCAACGGCGGTGAACTTAACATCAAGTGGCCCGACGGTTGATTTGCCTCATATGATATTTAAAAAAACGATTGGCTATAAAACAAGTGACAATAAAAAAACACGCCAATACTAAATAAATACTAAATTTGCATATAGATAATTCCATCAGATTAGTTATTGGATACCATACCTATGAACAAAACAACATCATACCTACAGCATGATTCATAGGATAAAGTGAACTGATTATTTTTTCATAGAAGCGATAATGATTGAAGTTTATGATAATATTTTAAACTACGATACGATCATACGAACAACAAGTTGGAAAATATGTACGATGACTAAACCGTTACATTATATCAATTATTATAGCAATAAAGAGATTTTTTTTTTTTAGATTCAAGTGATTTATTACTTGCAAATACTCTTTGAATTTAAAGCGATCGAAATATTATCAGAAATTTGTAACAAAATGTTCTTAATATAAAAGCGATGTCAATTAAATATATCGTTATGCTAACGGTCCGACAATGCAATATCAGAGTGCAGATTCTAATATAATTTCATGGGTCACTTCACTTCTGTTAAACGGTTATAAAATCACTGGATGTGCCTAAACATCCAATTAGCTATTACTGGCTTTAGCATGAATGGGTCAGCTCGTCCGCGGTAGTACCACCCTCGCACAGAAAACCGACGTGAAGTAACAGTGCTTGCATTGTTGTCCCCGCCTTCCCCCAACACTGGCTGGTAACGCACTTGCGTTTCCCCTGGTGTTGCAAGTGACTATGGACGGTGGTGATGACTTAAAATCAGGTGACCCACCTGTTCGTTTGCCTCCTATAATATAAAAAAAAGTATAATTTCAAAATAATTTAGGTTACTTATAGTCACATCAAGTTATGAATGAATAGAATCATTAAGTTGACATTTAATAAATAATGTATATCTATTATATACTGATTTGATTATATTCCTTTGTAAAATGAACTAGATTTTTAATAATATACCCTTATTTGAAGTCCGTATGTAATTTGCTTTTTTAAAATGACATTTACAATCCTGTGGTTAACGAAAGCTTACATCCAGAATCTAGAATTCGAAATTAACGCAGAAGTAACGCCACTGCCTTAAGCACTGATATATACATGCAGTTACATTAAAATTTTTATTTAAAAAATTGTTAGATCATATGTACATACATCCATATAACGTCAATAAGTTCACAGTACTTAATTTTTCTTACTACAAGATCTCGATTTACAGTAATATTACTTAAATTTTCATTCATCAATACTCTTCAATTAAATATTAAAAATCAAATTAATACATTTGTTAGTCCGAAAAAATCATTACCTTATTGTGTAAATTTAGATATAAAATAAATAGGCGGAGAAAGTAGTTAAGTTCCTTTTTTTTTCTATTGGTCATTTTTTTTTTTAATATCTAATAATTAATGATGAACTTTAATATTTCAAAATACAAACTAGAACCAGTTACAAGTATTGTGGTCAAACCAATGAACGAAAACACAGTACATTTAATAGTAAATTAACAATTGTATTTACATGACACTTCCATCAAATCTATATGCATGGTAGTTACTGCCCGGAAAACTAGGTTGGAATAATCTAGTTCTGCCGGGTTAGCGAATATCATGATAAGTTGGCTAGCTGATAATCAGTTTTCATTTTATCTGAATAAAATTTAAATCCGAATACATTTATAAGATTACATTATTAAGGTCAAACGTTCGTTGAACATTATTCGAAGGATTTATACGCCGAAATAGTAAACGGTATTATAATGGGGTTAATGTTTGTAATAGTCATGTAGTTCATAGACTCTAAGGAAATAACACTGTATTAAATTTAATTCCAGTTAGGATATAAAAAACGATATATAAATTGTTGCCTGTGACTTTTAAATATTTAGTATTAGAATACGTATATCTTTATTATTGTAATATATTAATCGCTATTATAACTCAGAAGATGTAGATTGAACGATTGTGGTGAAAAATGGAATGGAAGAGTTGAAAAAAGCTAAAATGAACCAATGATTAGGATTCTTTAGGTTGATAATCGATCACTATAAAAAAACTTTTCTAAATATAATATACACAAAATAGAATAACTCTGGTATACTTTGTACTCAATATACATTTTGTAGTATTTATTTAATACACAATGAACGAAATCTCCAAAACTATCCTCGGGTCGCACGACGAAGTTAGCTTTATGCAAACTTAAATAAGTTCGAACTTCGTCTAGTTGCAGCCTCCGAAATGAGATAAAACAGGTTCAAGAACTTTAATGAGTAACAGCTTTTGTAAAGTTCGCCCTACTTGGCCCCTTTTATGGTTAATTACCTTCAGAGAATAGATACTTTAAGTTAGGTATTTATTTTTTATAAACTAAATTTAATAGCACCAACACCTAATATTTATTATTATTAGTCCATAATAAAAATAAGAGCAACTCTTATCCTTAAATTAATATACAAAAACAAGATAAGTGTTGAAATTTAGATATTTTAAAGTTATTTAAGTTCAACAACAAAATGAAAACAATCGAAGTTCACATATAAATCTAAAAAACGTACAAGCGCCTCTGATATTAATTTCCAAATAAATCCGCGCATAAATCATTTGACACGACCACCACCCGCTGTCACGCATTATTATGGACTTCAAAGTTAAAAACACTTTGTGTCACATTAATCAGCTGTTGAAGACCGAAAACAAACAGAACGATAAACATAAAAATAAATAAATGAAATTCGAGCCAACAATTATGTTTAAAATATGTGAAAGAATAAATGACTACCTGCTAACATATTATAAGCACATCACATGGTTAGACGCACGGACGCACCTCTGTGAAACGATTAAGCTACAAAATGTCAAAAAGCAAAAGCACAGAGGAATAGGGGCGGCGACCGCAGCTTACGTAGGGGGAAAGGGGGCGAAGGGGAGTCTGGCCGTCAGTTTCTCGCCGACTACCGCGCCGTGAGTACGCTTTGTGATGCGTTCCGAGTTTTGACGCGATATGGCCTCGTCGACGACCGGTAACATCGTCATAGAGTGGTTGCGATCGCTCCATTTGGGTCAATACGCGGAAAGTTTCATAGATAACGGGTATGACGATTTAGAAATATGCAAACAAGTCGGAGAACCCGATTTGGACGCCATCGGCGTCCTCAACCCTGCACATCGACAAAGATTGTTGCACTCTGTTCGAACCCTGAGAGAAGAGGGGGCGGCCGCCGTTTATTTCACTTTGGAAGAAACGGCAACTGCTCGAGATTCATGTGGCCGTTGTGAGGAAGAAGCTCGGAAAGAGCAAGCGATGGCCGCAATAGAACCGGCAAAATATGCTGATGAATACGAAGAAGGTAAAGCTGAATTAGTGAAGATACCACGTAATCAGCTGTTACGTTTGCTGCGTGAACGTCTCGCCCAAGATGGGATCCGCTTGAGTCTCCAGCCGTACTCGACCACGGTCAGTGTTTAGCCCTAAACGTTGGGCAGTGCTTCACGCGGTTTTTATGCAAGTTGCATTGGTGTAATTTTGAATTAAAAGTGTTTGTTGTGCGTGTTTTGGAGTTATTACTTTGATCATAGGAGCCGCTGAGGCACTGCCCGCGTCTTATTTCTTTTGAATTAGAGTGTGTGTGGTTTGGCCCGTCTTCGACCGCCCCGAGCGAATCGTTCCTCGGGACGTGTTGCTATAAAGTTTGTTGCGTGCGTGATTTCCCTCGAGATGAGGAGTTTGCGCGTCTTCCTGTCGTGAGAAGATTGTAATCGCGTGCCTCTCGGCTCTAAATTGGGTTTTACGATAAATCGCGTAACCTGTTTCAGCTCCCTGAGGCGTTAATTAGTAATATGCCTTGCACTGGCACGAAACAAAGATATCGTGACTGCATAATTTGAAACTTATCGTAAACGTATATCGTTTAAGATTTCCAGGAATTACTATATTTCAAATTTTTATGGAGCAATTAATTACAAAAGGGTAAATTATTATTATTGTTCCCATTTATGCGTTCGTTCTCGGCCACAGCTCGAACACAGAAATTTGTAACGTGAAATTTACAAACATATTTTAAATCACATGTAAATACATATACCTGAAACATAATTAAGATTATAAACTATGCACCTTATATAAGCTAATATCTATGAAAATTATAATTAAAAGTTTCTAATGTAGATTTAATTTTCATACATAAGAGTAGAAAGTTGAAATAAATTTAGATTAAAAAACAATGTTGAAAAAAATCGATTAGATTTAGATTTGCGCAAATAGAATGTTCTTGTATAATAGCAACATTACTTGGACTGAGACTATGTTCAAGTAATACATAGCACCTTAATTTAATTTTAATAAAAGTAATAACTGGTGTACTATCATTTACAAAATTACTCAGGTATTAACTAAACAAAAAAATTCACGAAACAACGTTACAACGGAGCCCTATCATCATCATATGAGCGGAAGCGCTCAGTTGATATTTTAATTGAGGTGTTATTAATTATTCCGCCGAGTTATGATTAAGAGGGCGGAATATTACTTCGAGGGTACGCCTTTTCGTGTTGTTGATCATTTATCAGAAACATGTATGTATACTAACGTATAATATAGCCGTATAGAAATAATGAATTACCGGTATCATACTGATGTCAATTTAACGAAGTTACATCCTCAAGCAGACCTAGATAAATCGAGTTACATTTGCTTGTTATCTGGAATAGAAAACTTATTGTTTTAATATCATGAAATGCACTAGAGCGCTATGAATAGTCCGGCAAAATAGGGCATCGATGAAAGGTATATCAATAATCTTTGGGAATTAACACTGTCATATCTATGTTCATTTTAACTTTGGATGTCCATGATTAAATATAGCTTTGATATTTTAAAATCTATTACCAATTAAGTCATTCATATAACAGTATGAAGTAGAAAGACTGTGAACACGTTCAGATTAATTACGTCCAACGCTGATCTCAAATTAACTGATGTTCTTATATTTCCAGTTGTACATAATTCCAATGCATTAAAAGGTTGGAAGTTTTTACATGTTTCTCGTTATTACCTATTTTTTACTAATCTGAAATCATGAACATAACCGTTAATATGCCTAATCTAAAGAAGGACTGAGAATAAAAAAATTGTACCTTGTTAGAAGTATGTATTTATTTGACAAAATATTTTTATTCGAGATGGCTAATATTACATCGAATCTTTTAACGTCTGGACTGTGCAAAACTATATAAGGGTTTAAACTTCATACAAACAAATACATACCTTATGATTGATGCACTGGACAATAGTTTGTTGGTACCATAAGTAAAAAAAACATGTTTATTACAACATTTGAAAAACTTGAATAACAAATTATGTGATGTAAAATTATAATTTAAATAATGTCTACTTATTTAAAAACACGATCAGCTATTTTGAGATCTGGATCTTAAAAAATCAGCCGAGGAGTTAACATAAATATTTGATTATAATACACCTGTCATTTACAAATCTATTGAATTGCTAATTGTATTTCGAAGTCGTTATCGTTCACTAACTTTCCACTATCACAAACTGTACAATACACGACTATATATGATATCAACACTTATCGATTTAAAGCAACTATTCAGTCCAGTAAAAATAGCACTTTATGTTATTAAACGGTTATTACCTCCTAGGCTCATAACGCAAAGTTAACTAGCATGCCGCGTATTCCTTACTTTTTACTGCTTGCAGAATTTCTTTGTTTCCAACTTCGTACATAATGCATTGTTTCTAATAATTTCGCTAACAAGTGGTTGGAAATGGCACGTCACATTGAATAGCAGGTATATTTTTAGTTATATCCCTAAAGAAACAATAGAATATCACCGACGTTTACTGGCTTAAAGAATAAATTCTTAAGGTTTCCAAGCATTAAATATGTAAGCAATCGGTAATAATTGTATTGTTCCCATTCCTTAATTAACTTTTCAATTGTTGCTTAACTTTTACTAAGGGACGGTTCTACTGTAATTATTTACCTGTGATGACGTTTTACCGGTTTGCGGTGTCCATATTGAAACCAGTTCGTTCTCGACTGCGCGTTGAGAATTCACATCGAATGAGCGCGCATTGGGTCGCCAACAAAAAATAATCTAAAAAACCATTGGCATCTTCCAACGTACCCGATTACCCTTCAATAGCACTGATACAGGCAATATTTGATGCACAAATGTATTATTGATGTTTCAGATTCAAGTAAAGAATTATCAACCAATGATTTTTTACAAAAAATAATCGATACGATGACAAATTATTTAAAACAAGTCTGTATATAGTAACAGTTCGTGTAAAATTTAAAAATGAATTAACAACGCAAAAAGGAGGTTTTTTATATTCGTAATTTAAATTATACCATAAATAAATAATCTTCTGCGTATAATCCTCAATTAATTGATTTATTTTGGTTGTCAAAGAACGCTTTGCAAATAGGATACTTTTTAAAGTCTAGACAATTCTTTATCCTTTCAATTCAGATTCAGATAAGTGAATTCTATAATAAAAAGAGTTTATCAAAATGTTTATCATATAAATTTATAATGATTTTGTTTGTATTATAAATTTTGTCTTTCTTCAAATACAATTTTATTATTTTAACTGCTTACTATAAGCGAGCTATAATATATACTAATTTTACAATTATAGATGAAACGTACTTTCACCCTCAAGTTAACGTAAATTTTACTTAACTAACATTACCACATGTTGTAGTCCGGTGAAGCTGTTAAGACCTTGCTGGGTCAATAGCGTAGACATGTCGAAAAAAAAATTACTACATATAGTGTGATTCTTGATTTGTCCTGTGGTTACCTGAGATCATTCTTTTCATTCATCAGCAAAACAGACAATTACATACGGTGGTTATAATTTTCGACTTTTTTCTAGCTGACCATATATAAAACGCTTACAACCGGAATCGTGCACAAAGGCACTGACTGACAAAATTCGTCGGGGGTATCAATATCGAAGTTCCGACTTAATAGGCCAATATTTATGTTTTGTTGCTTTCCATTGTACTTTGGCATCCGGTTCCCGAATATCGTGTATGATTCAATATGAACCGTAAAATAAAAGTAACGATAATGATCCCGTCTCTTTTGTGTCTATTGAACCGGGATTTTGTGATCCCATTATGATATATAACTTCCTCTACTTTGCTAATTTCGCTAATGGCATACAGGGATGCGGATGTATCGTACTGAATTAACATTAGGACTTTCTAAATTAATTCATTTATAAAGCAACTCTTTTGTTCCTTTTGTGAGCATCTTTGAACACTTTGCGATAACACATCTGTGCAAAACTTTGAAAATTTGATTCAAGAATGCTTCAGGTTTAACACGAAAAGATTAGGGCACATAATGTTTTGTGATAATCTTCGAATATGTCCATTCGATCGTCTGGGCTTGATTGAGAAGGTGTCTACTGCTATTAAATCGTTCGATAATTTGTCAAGCAAGTACTTACCACGATTCTCTGATTTGCATCTAAACGATTTTGAAATAACCACGACTCTCTGACTTTGTATCTAGATCATGATTGAGAAATCTTGGTGATTTTTATATTATGCTCATGCAACACGTCAAGGGAGTGAGTAGTGAATCGTATTAATTTGCGGTCACCCCTCTCAATTTATATTGCCAATTTAAATTGATCCATGTGAAAATTCATTAAAATAGAAAAATAAAGGATCTATTATATTAAAAACTCAAATACACAACCATAAAGAAGCTAATCTTACATTTAAAATAAAAATTAGGTACATAGAACACAATAAAGCCACTATTTACTAAAACACGTATGCGTGATTAGTATAACATCAAAAACGGCAGCAATATCGTAAGTGCCTTTTAAAAATTCGTAGATATCGCTTAAGTACTATGCATATTTCATTTAAAGACTTTAAAGAAGACGTTAAAAACCAAGATTAGAATTCATTTTAATACGATAGGAAAGAACTACCAACTATTAAATATAGTAAACAGCTTCACATGGTACAAAAAGGCAAATTAATGAATCTTCGAATAGTTGTTCTAAGAATTAGTTTATGTATGTTAATGGAAAAGGTCCATAAAGGTCAAGGCGTGTTTATAAACGGATTGAATTAGACATGAGGTTAGTCACATTTTTATCTGGCTTTTTAAAAGGCGTAGGCAATCGTCTGTTTACACAAAGTGGTAAACCAAAGCGGCCGTGTCCATTTTTTGGATTTTTATTTGACTATTCAAATAGCTTTTGTTAAATCATACAAGATTTTGTTTGTAAGTGCCTTTGTTTATATCCGTGATTAGATGTATTCTCTAAGAACTCTTCAATTTCCGTTATGCAACGTTGTCTAATTTGCATTTGAGAATTACGTTCACGGTTAACTAATATTTGTTTTAATTAAAATTGTTTCAACACAAGTCTTGTTTACTTTAAAACATGGTTTATTTAATATTTGTTGGCGAGGGTTTTTCTACCTGTTTTGTCGCTTTGTTGTTGAATGTGTGCGACGTCACGCAGTGTCCCGGGCTCCTTGGTATTCTTCAGTCGCTATACTTTTTATGTACGCTTGGTACGTACGTAAAAACGCATGTAAGTTATAAACATACCTCTGTTTATGGCTCTTTTATATAAGACATTCTTAATACATATCTTGTTTATATATATTTTTCATTATAAAAACTGCTACTATGAGAAAGACTTTTGCCTTCTGTTTTGCAGACTCTTGGTCCGCACCTTTTCTTTGCTTTCGTTTTTTTTTATAATGTACGTAAAAAATCATATCTGTGAGTAACTATTGGGTGTTTTTTATTATTTTATATATTTATTTGTTTATTTTTGTGATTTCATTTAACTATATACTATTTTAGGACGGATTTTTTAAATGACGTTATTGCATTTATGGCGGCTTCATTTTGGTCCTGAGGTCCAAAGGTCAAGAGAAAGACGTTATAATTATTGTTCGAAATGACTACCTTATAGATCTACGAAGGTCTTAACAGCTTCACCGGACTATTAAGACGTTATAAATAAATAATGTTTTCAAGTTAAAGTGTATTACTGATGGTTACTCGTAAAAACCAAATTCGAATGTCATAAAATGCTATGGATTAGAATGTCATAGTATTAAAATATATATTTATATTCTGTTTTAAATTGTGATCGAGTTTAATTCGAACACTTTTATAGTTTTATGGCATCGTTAAACCTTTTAATGTGTAAGGATTATTGTGTAAGTTTTGAATATTACACTTAGGATTAGAGGTTCAAGAGATCGGTATGCAAAGTTCGGCAGGTGTAAGACGTGTTCAGTTAGTTTGTACAACACTTTAGGGTATTTGCTCCGTCTTAAACCAAAGTCCACTAACTAGTAGGGATTCAGTCTTGAACTCGTTAAGATTATTAGCATCTGTGATTGAGTGGAGTCAAGAGTGTCTGCATCCTTCTTTTATGAACTGAAATTAGATTTAAAACTATTAAGTGTATCTAATAAATAAAGCTTAGTCCGATGAAGCAGTGAAGACCCGTCAGCCCCATAGCGTAGTCTTTTTTTTATATCATATAGGGGCCACTTGTCGTTAAGCGATTACCGCCGTCCATAGACACTAAGCAACCCCAGAGGAGTCGCAAGTGCGTTGCCAGCCTGTGTTTGGGGGAATGGAGAGAAAGGGAGAGGGGAAAGGAGAGGAGAGGGGAAGGGATATGGGTCTCCGGCGTTCTCACTGATCGAACGAAACGCAACAATGCAAGCATTGTTACTTCACGTCGGTTTTCTGTGAGAGGGTGGTGCTACCCCGGACGAGCCGACCCATTCATACTGAAACCAATAATAGCTTCAGCGTGGCTCTACCACCTACTAAAAGTCAGTTCGAAAAAAAAATTCTAATAAAACAGTATTGTTATTTTTTTATGATTTTTTTTTATTTCTCTTTATATTTATTTGGTTTATGTGAGATACAATTACATGCAGTGCTTTGTGTTTCAATAATTTACTGGAAAAAAAATGATTAATGGTGATTATATTTAAAAATAAAGTTTACGACTGAGTTACGATACTACTTGAAATGAAATAATGTCATTCCTGTAAGCGCCACAGTACGACATTAATATTTAAACGGGCAAAAAATATAAACATGTGCTATTGCAAATTATTTTAATGTTAATAATAACTATTATTATATTATTCAGATCTTTTACTTTTTTGTATGTGCTACATTATTGTTTACAAATACATATAAATTTGATTGTTAATATTCTAAAGTAAGGCTCATGATGGTTTATATTCGAAAAGATAAATATGTACACACAGACATGGCCTTTAGACTGCTATTACGCTTACTGTCAATTAAATAATCTATTGCCTTAATGCACTTCGAAAAATATTGAAAAAGTTAAAAAAATACACAAAGGATTTGAAATGGATGTGAAATTTAAAAAATGTAGTTTTCTACAAATGAAATACGTGCTCAAGTGACAAACTCTATTTTTATAACTAAGCTTTATGAAATAAGTACGTAGCGTATGTCATCGCTATGAGAAGTATGAAGTGGACAATTAACAGTTGACTATATTTCATTGTGATCTTTTTAAAGTAATACTTCGTAACATAAATGCATTCTAGCGTGATATAATAGTCTCAAAAGGCATATTTTGGTATAAATATTTAAATATAGATATATTATCACTTTTAAATATGAAATCTTTTTTTAATATAAATTTTGTATACACTCAGTATTATAAATATAATAGAATGTAGCCTTTCACAACGTAATGTATATTGCTATGTTTCTTTCTTCGCATCTTTTACTGTATTAATATCTCATTTTAGAATTAAAAAATAGGATTTGCTTGATTTATAAGTAGATTAATTGTATTTTTTTTTTAATTACTACGCTATTGACCCAGCAAGGTCTTAACAGCTTCACCGGACTACTAAGGCGAGCGCTTAAGGCACTCAGCCGATTTTATTTTGACAACCAGTTCAAGGGTGTACGGCACACCTCGGCTTGGCTATTGCCTGTTGCATGCAAAATCGCGACCTATCTTAGCTAACCTAGTTAACTATTCATATATATATGAGTTGTTGAAACGTATATGTGTACCAAGCATACACGCCTCAACAATTCCTCCATATATTTATTATCGGAAAATTGAGAGTTTTTCAGTTCGATAAGGGAAAAAAAAGTAAACCCTTCCACTTTCATGTGTAAGCGTGTAGACGTGCACGTGTGTGGGGGTGATCGTGTAGTGTTGTAGCAGTGATGTATATTTGTATGTCACCGTATCGCGCAAGCAATGCACTCAAGGGCTCCCTACCGGGATCGAACCTAGGTTTGATCCGCTGCCGTGGGAGGCCTAATCGGGTGTGCGGGAGCGAAGTTAACCCACAGACCACGGCGGCGTGATCTGTGATTACGCGGGCGTGGACGTGAACACGCTCTGTTTCGAGGATCAAGCTGGTACTGATCGTTCGCTGAAGTGATTGAATCAGGAGGGTCGGTAAAAATGTGTCGCGGACGTCTTTTATAACGCGCAGCGTTCGGTACGGGTTCATAGTTTGCGGCGGATACCTCTAACGTATTGGGATAGATTATTTGTATAGAATATGGTCTGTTTATTACAACATGGCTAATTAATTGTAGCGATTGAAGCTTAAAGATGGTGTTCTTGTCGCTGTTGTGAAAGTTGAAACAGGAGATATTACGCTGATGTTTAATACTAATTAATATGCGTTATATAGATGTCTTCACTTGTGTATAGTAGTATGTATTTAAGTGTTGTCCCTTTACAAAATCGTAATTTATATCGATCCCTATACATTGGACTGAAATTATTCATTGTCTTTGCTTATTCAGAATAGAAAAACGAACAGCGTTGGTTTTAGCTGACAATGAATATTAAGTCAAATTCATGTTTTAATTAAAGTTTGAAGCCAAATCAGAGACATTTTAATTAACTTTATTTTAATAGTTTTAATTAAAAACGATTTGAGGCCATATCATTAATTATCTAATGTTTGTTAAAGAACTATATGAGATTTGTTTTTAGGTCTAGTTTAGAGTTTAAATTATACTTTAATTATAATAAAAATAAGAGATATTTTACACTAACTTCTGCCCACGGCTTCGCTTGCGTTATTATAGACTTGATCTATCCATAAAAAAATTTTTTTGGAATAAAAGTTACCCCATGTTCTTTTCAGTCTTTCTGTTAAGATCAAAAAACGTAACAAACAATTAAAACAAATCTACATTGGCATTTATAAAATTAGGTAGGATTATACATTAATGCATTTAAAAACACTACTTCAATTGAATGTAATCTTCATATAGTTTTTAATAAACTTCCATAAACATGAAATGAAACCAATGACATAAATAATGTAGTTGAATATCTCAGAACATTATTTAGAGAAAGCTTTAAGTGTCATGCATCGAATATTGTTTTCGTATGAACTCAAGTTGATCATAAAGAGTCATAGAGAAATGCTTATGATCGTCAGCCATTACTTGTCAGAGAGATTTATTTATAAGTTCTTAATCAACACACAAAGGCCTTCCGAGAAGGTGTGCTTGAGAATAAGTTGTTAAGATCTTTGTTTTGTCTCTCCAAGTAGCAGTTTTCTATTTTATTTCATTGCTTATGTTTTATTTATTTTAAAGTATTATTTATGTATACTTTTAAAAAAGTGTACTGTTTATTGATGTAAGTTATATATCTTAATATATAACCATATATAACAATCTATGTACTTTTGTTTTATATAATGTGTATTGAATATTGGCTCTAATTAGTTACCTACTTTCTATAGAGTCGTAACGTTTTTTTTTTAATTTGAATTTGTAATTAAAATTTATAATGTCTTTCTAACACAAATATGTCGATTAAACACATCAATAGCTCTTGTTACAATTGTTTTTTCGTCTACTCGTTATCTTGTTGTCGTTTCAACATGTTGCAGGTCAAAAACAAATTGTTTTACAGGTCAAATCATTGGATTATTGAATTTTATTGAAGTTATACCACTTTTGGCGGAAAAATTATGAGAGTAAATTTTATGATGCGTGCGCACGCCGTCACGAAAAACCGACACCCTGAAGTCATAGTCATTGTGTTTCTTTGTATTTGCTTTATATTAAAACTTTCAATGTATTAAATACCTTCTTTCTTTAGTTAGTGTCGTTTTTTCTACAAACATAGATTAAGGCGAAAGATAAAAATTTTGAATAAAAGTTTTTTATCTTGTTACGCCAAAGAAGTATAACTTCTAACGCGTATACATATATAGATTTACGTTGTATTTCTTTGTTATTTATTATGTAATTTAAATGGTAACAGTATTTCACATGAAGTACACAAAAATAACTGTTCAGTAACGAAACTTTCCCGACATGTAAAGGGGATGCGTGATTTACTCATTAACTACATTTTTTTTTATTTACTTACAGAGATAAAAAGTATTTCCTGTAACACGGTAAAAAAAACTTGGAACAGCACGCTCCGGGGGCGTCCCAAATTGATAACAATAGCGAAATAAGCGTGGCGTAAATTTTTCATTTGCACACCGTTTCACACTTTCATGTTGGCTTAAAATTTTAACGTTCCTGTTGCGACTAATGGTCAAATGCGGGAATCGAGAGAACGCGTCTCGTTCGATACAGTTACTCGTAATATTGGATTTTATGGACGTTTTTTACCTTTGATATTACCACAACATAACTGCATTTTTATTTGATAATCGACTGTTCCGAAGGAGGACAATGTCTTCTGAGTACACGTATATGAGACTTGCTTTTGTATATTGCTCTGAAGGATTTATATCATATACATAAACTCGTTGGTTTACTTTTTTGGACTAGGAGTGTTTTATAATATACGAGTATAACATTGAATTGGGACGTAGTGAACCAAAAAAAAGTAGGACTCGTACAATATATTATAACTAAAAAAATTTGGTGAGTTGACTTTTGGAATTAGGTTTTAAATAACCATATTTTTATATCAAAGGCGAACAAGTGGGTCACCTGATATTAATGATCACCGCCGTCTATAGAAGCAAGAAACATCAGGGGAGTCGCAAGTGCGTTGCCAACCTGTGTTAGGGAGAAAGGGAGGAAGGGGGAAGGGGAGAAGTGGGGAGAGAGAAGGTGAGGCAGGCCTCCGGCGCTCTCATGAACGAAACGCAACAATGCAAACACTGTTACTTTATATAGGTGTTTCTGTGGGTCATGTGGTACTACTACTAGGTAGGCTACCCATTCATGCTGAAACTAGTAATAGCTTCATCGTGGCTCTACCACCTATTTTTCTACTTGGTAACAATACTTGAAGACTAGTCCATGTTTTGGATATTTATTGCCGTTTTCGACCACAACGTAATAAGATTTCGAAATGGAAAAAAAAGAACTAAATGTATAAAATAGATACAATTTGGTTGATTAAAGAAGGCTTTACTTTGCGGAAATCCATCATTGAATACTACGGTGGATGCTACTTTGCATTTCCGCCTGGAATTGATTGACCACTACTACGTCTAACTACAACAAAAAAAAAATCAATTGATCACTACTACGTCTAACTACAACAAAAAGAAAATCAATTGGAAATTTAATTATACAAAATATAATTAATATATACAAAATAAATGTTTATTAATAATTGATTTTCTTTTTGTTGTAGTTAGACGTAGTAGTGGTCAATCAATTCCAGGCGGAAGTGCAAAGTAGCATCCATCTTAGATATAATTTGTTTGTATGTAAATAATACAAAACGTTAAAAAAGATTGAATCATTCAAACTACCGATAATATTAGTAGAAAAGTGATAATAACACCGTCGTCATATATTACTTAGTAAACACTAAACTTGTATTGCTAACAATTCAACATTCTCGGAAACCGAACGCGTGTGACTTGATAAACAAGTACTAATAATATACCAACACTGCATTACCGTGTATACCTACAATATGTACACGGTAGGGAATCAAGTTTTAAACTGGGACGATTACCAACATATATATTTTTTTATATTATAGCAGGAAAACGGACAAGTGGTTCACCTGATGTCAAGTGATCACCACCGTTCATAGACACTTGGAACACTAGAAGAGTCGAAAGTGCGTTGCCAGCTTGCGTTGGGGAGCGGCAATAGGGAAAGGGGAGTAGGGGAGAGAAGAGGGGGAAGATGGTCTGCCGACGCTCTCAATGACTAAATGAAATGCAACAATGTAAGCACTGTTACTTCACGTCGGTTTTTTTGTGAGAGGGTGATACTACACCGTACGAACCGAACCATTTATGCTGAAACTAGTAAGAGCTTCAGCGTGGCTATACCACCTATAAATTACCAACATATATGAAGACATTCATATAGTCTTCTATATACATATAACAACAATGTAAATATAACATATTTGTGCTTATTACATTATTGTCTAGGAATTGTTGTCTAGGAATCTATACTTCTCTACTAATATTATAAAGAGGTAAAGTTTCTGAATTTGTGAGTTTCTGACGTTGAAGGAGATAATCTTAGGAACTACTGATCCGATTTAAAGAATTCTTTCAGTGTTAAATAGCTCATTTACCGAGTCTAGTTATAGGCTATATATCATCACGCTAAGACCAATAGGAGCGGAGCACCGACGAAGAATATTTAAAAATCAGGGTTTTTTAGGGTTAGCCCAAAGTAACTATGTCACGCGGACGAAGTCGCGGGCAAAGTAATATAATACATTTTAGTTATTTTTAGAAATGATTGTCTGTTTTTTTTTTTCGAAATGACTACGCTATTGACCCAGCAACGTCTTAACAGCTTCACCGGACTACTAAGGCGAGCGCTTAAGGCACTCAGCCGATTTTATTTTGGCAACCAGCTCAAGGGTGCATGGCACACCTCGGCTTGGCTGTTGCCTGTTGCATGCAAAATCGCGACCTATCTTAGCTAACCTAGCTAACTATTCATATATGTATGAGTTGTTGAAACGTATATGTGTACCAAGGTACTAAGCATACACGCCTCAACAACTCCTCGAAAGATTGTCTGTCTATTTGTTTGGATACGCATCACTGCTAAAATACTAAGTTCATGATAAAAGCTCTACATAAAGCATATCTTCGAGTAACATTTACGGTGTTATTACAAACAAGTTGAATACGTATTGTATACTGGCTTTAAAAAAGTTTCTGTACTTTCGTATTAAATGAAGCGCGTTCGCCGAACGTTCAACTTGCTCTTTTATTTCGCTTTGGTTAGGTTAGGTTAGAGTTGCGAAAAAAGGATAACGCGAACTTGCCTCGGCGGCGGTGGGCTTAGATAGTAGTTTTTTTTTTATTTTAATAACTTTGCATTAATTAAAGATGTCGTGATGATCTCCTTTTTATATGAGGATCACATGTCTTAGAAGCAAAATAAAAAAAAATGATGTAAATCTATCCAGTTTTTTGAATTATGCGTACCGCAAGACAACAACAAGACAACCGCAGACCTGTATAATTTATTTATAACAATGATGGTGTAATGTTGTGTATTGGTCGCAATCCAATCATGATTTATTAACTTCTCAATTCTCAATATTCAGGAGCAAAAAAAGGTCGAGACAGTTTTGAGGTCCGTCAACAGAAATAAAAACAAATAATAATAGAAAAACTGTGTCAATTATAGCCCGAACTAATTAAATTTCGTGTATTTTAAAATTGATATGATTAACATTAGTTAGGTTTTAACATGTATTGGCAATAATTATAATTACATTTTAATACAGTTTATTAAATAATCAAAATAATCATTAACAAATATGATTAATCGCACAAGCTCAATACAAACTATTAATGTATATACGCAAACCGCTATACTTACTACGCATCCCTAGTCTAACGCAAGCGCAATACGTCACGAGCGTGTCGATGTCCTCGGTGACGCAAACCCATAAGCTTTTCCATTTTCAAATATATTTATTTTAATGTTTTTTAATGACTCAGTGCGGCAAAAAATGGTTTCACTGTAAAAAAACAAACTTCCAATTTATTTTAGTAATAACACTAAAACTCGTCAATATGTACGAAACCAAAACCAAAAAAAAGTGTGTGTGTACTTATGTACACGCATTAGAAGTCATACTTCTCTGGCGTAACTAGACATAAATCTTTTCAAAAATTTTATCTTTCGCCTTATTCTACGTTTGTAGGAAAAACGACACTAACAATAGAAAAAGGTATTTAATACATTGAAAGTTTTAATACAATGAAATACAAACAACAAATACAATGAAAAAAAAATGTTGACTATAGCTAACTTCAGGGTGTCGGTTTTTCGTGTGTGTGTCATCATTTTTCCCTAACACGCCCAAAGAAGTATAACTTCAAAAAAAGGATATCGGGTGAGAAAAAGAGGAAAAATATGTACTTAACTTTTTTGTCTCTGCCTAGTTATTTGAATAATAATAACGAAAGATAGATAAAGAGTATTATGTAGAATAAATCGAGATGTGTCCAAGTGTATCTAAATAAAGAATCTTTCTATTCTCAATAATTGGATAGGTCGACTGTGAAAGAAAATTTGCATGCTTGATTTGACAGATTACGTGGGACGGACGGGCATACTTCTATAAGAATATATGTTTCTTCACGAACTTGGAAAAAATATGGAGATTTACCTTATTTGCTATTATAATAACTGATCTGCGGTATAGATGATAAATATTAAAGAATTATAATAAAATTGAATTGCATCAGTAGTACAAATTATTTACGGTTTAGTGTTTTAATTTTCTGAATCACTTATAGTGATAAAAGATTATACCTATATCGTCGTCTCCAGCAAAAAATTTGTCTTATTTTGTTAAGTATGTTTTTTTAGTCTATGTATATCTCGATATATATAGGATATTTATTTTGAAAATGTTTATGGATTTAAACATACGTGGTGTAGTTAGGATTCTTATAATTTTAGGAGTTATTTAGACTTTATAAGTATGACGTCTGAATAAAACAAAGACAATACACACATTTTTGCCGGTACTGTGTGTTTCTTTATGAACCTTTTTGTTTTTTTTTTTTTCATAATTCTATAAGTGTCTCTTTATCTATTAATAAAATGATAGAAGTATGTCATTGCGCCCACATCGATTGTACTTGTAAGGTGGTAGAGTCACGCTGAAGCTCTTACTGGCTTTAGCATGAATGAGTCGATTCGCTCTGGGTAGTAACTCTCTCACAGAAAATAGTGCTTGCATTGTTGCCTTTCGTTCGGTTAGTGAGAACGCCGAAGGCCCACCCCTCCTCACCTTCCCACTCTCCTCTACCCTTCCACCCTCCCCCAACACAGGCTGCCAACGCACTTGCGACTCTCCTGATGTTACAGGTGTCTATGGACGGTGATCATCACTTAGTATCAGGTGACCGACCTGATAATTTGCCTTCTATGATATAAAATAAAAAAAAACAAAAATATCACTACGTCATAAAACTATGAACATTTAAGAGATTACGATTCATATTAATACTCAAGACTATATTTTGTAAGTAAAGTAAATTTTTGCTTTCAATTTTTTTTTATCCATAAAATATATTGTTCAGATAATAAACTACGCAGACAAAGTCGTGGGTTATTCAAAGTTCTTATACTATCGAAAAATAATTCAATTTACATAAAACAAACTTTATAAGAAAAAATATTGAATTTAAAAATAAACATTTCGAATAGTTGTATAAAATTTATATGATGCTAATACACATAAACATATTACGAATGATCGAGGCAATTTCGACGTGGTTATTCCATTTTGTTTGACATTCTCTCACTCGAGTATAACCGCTTATGTAAATAAATAGATTGAATCATTCGTTGCATAAGAGTTGGTGTTGTAAGCTCTCCGGAATGCCTCCTTTGTTTGCTGTATTTCTTTTTGTTGTCGATCTGGTTACCATCAGAAAATGTGACAAACTGACTTGATCCATTTGTTTATATATACACTAGCCGTATTCGCGGCCTCGTACTCATTTCTTATTGTTTACAGCAGTTACTATTTATTGTGTGAAATATTTGAGTTATAGCAAAATGGATTGGATAAACCATCTTTAATTAAAATAACACTTATGGGTTTTGGAAAAAATAACGCACGATTGTAGCAATATAAATTGATTTAATATGACACAGTGTGAGGTAGTGAACAAAGAGGTGACATCGATAGCATACAAAATGGCAGGGCAACCAAGCGTAGTGTTTCTTCTCACCAGATTAGCCTCCCCTCGGCAGCGGCTCAAACCTAAGTCCGTTCCCTCGGCGTGGAGCCCTTGAGTACGCTGCTCACGCGAAATAGTGACACAAAATCTTACATCACCTATACTATGCACGCCTACACGCTTACAAGCTGTTTTTCTTTTTCAGAGAAATAAACGAGAAAGAGTTCTACCCTTATTTTTCCTTATCCTATCCTATCTTATATACAATAGTCTAGAGGAATTTTTCCGACGCAAAATACATATAGGAGTTGTTGAGGCACGCATGCTTGGTACACATGCATGTTTCAGTAACTCATAGCTCATATCTAGATAGCTTAGCTTAGGTTAGCTCAGATAGGTCGCGATTTTTGCACAAAACAGGCGACAGCCCAAGCCGAGGTGTGCCGTGCATCCTTGAGTTAGTCGCCGAAACATCCCAAATCGGCTGAGTGCCTTCAGCGCTTGCCTCAATAGTTCGGTGAAGCTGTAAAGACCTTTCCAGGTCAACAGCGTTTTCATTTCGGAAAAAAAGTGTTTCTACTACACAGAAAGTGGCGCCAACTGTCATAATAATATTTGACAGTAATGACGTATTTAACTTGTTTGGTTTATACTATTCTAACAAACACTTGGTGAGTTCGGATTGGGTGTTCGGATTTATCGACTGCGGATATATTGATACTTTTATGTACATACCACTTGATGGTCGCGACTTCATTTGTCGTTTACTATCATGACAATATATTTCATGTAGACAGGAAAAAATATAAGCACAACAACGTTTAGCCCACATTTTCACGGATAGAAAACACAGATCGAGGAACTCGTAGTTATAAGAAAGAAATGTAGTTTCTTAAAACTATAATAACTCAGTATTAAATTGAGATGTCGTGATAATTATCTTTTTAGGTAAAGACCAAATGTCATAGAAGTAAAACTATAAAGATTGTCCGAAATTTATCAAGTAGTTTTTGCGTGATATGTAAATAACAGCAGACGTCTATCATTTTATTTACGTATAAGATAGACATTTGATGAAATATTATAACTATCAAAATAAAACCCAGTACGAGTATTAATTATCGATTTCAATATAATTTCGTCGCAAGTTCTTATTTGTTTTTAATGTTATTTTCAATTTTATATTTTAATAGTGGTCGTTCAATGATCTAAATTCGATGATAATAAAGGGTACAGAGTTTCACATTTTAGTATATAGATCTATCTGTATCTCTTTTTCACTTCATTTTCTAAATGATTTTTGTCTTATTGTATACTATAGCTGTGCCCACGACTTCGTCTGCGTGAAAGTTTATGTAAAAACAGTGATTAATAATATCATCTGAATGTATTAAGTTTACTTGTCTACTTTTCTGTCGTAATTACGCCGCGACGTCATTAATATTAGTAATAGTAACTTTGATAGAGTGGATTTTAATGTAACAAACACTAAGTTACTCTAGAGGATATGCTTTACGTTTTTCTTGATGAGGGCTTATTGTGAACCTAGTTCTTTACCAGATATGTGTGTTCCTACAAACAGACAGAGACACACAGATAGACAGACAGACAGATAAACATTTCTAAAAATGTTTGAAATGTATTTTATTACTTATTCCTAGACACCTACATTTTTTTTTCACGAAAATTGTTAAAGTACTAACACATTAGGTTTACATTATTATTATATGTATAGATTTAACAAATAAAAATAAACAATTACGACGCAAGGAGCGTGAAGGACGACGACGAACATTAAGTAGTCCGGTGAAGCTGTTAAGACCTTGCTGGGTTAATAGCGTAGTCAGATCGAAAAAAAAAGAAACGACGACGAACAGAGTCTTATGAATAGATGCTATAAAGGTAGCATTAATTCATGGTGGCCTCAATGGTATAGAAAAATAATTAACTCCTAAATTTATATGGATAGTACTAGGTAAACAAAAAAAGAAGAAATTTGATTTACATAAAAAGTCCGAAAAATAGTGAAATATTATCATCGCCCAATCATATATGTATAAATAATTCAAATCGTCACACGGTTGACGGGTATCAAAATAGTTAACCCCGAAATATTTATACCGTGAATATTATTTCTAAATTTACTGCGGTCTAACATAAATGTTTAAATAAGAAATTCCATCTCATGAGTTTTTTAATCTGTTCGAAATAAAACAATTCAAATTTTTTGTTTCTTGTACACTGCACAGACGTTTTTTACTGACCTACTTTAATTTCAAAATTCGAGTTCCGACAAAAATCATGCGGCCCTTTTTTAATGAACGACAATCGTATGCCATTATTTTCGTATTAACTCTTGATCGGTTTTAACCACCGAATCGAAAGGTGACCGTAGAAAATCGGTAAATAATGATAGTCCAGCCAAAACAATGATTGGTAACCCACTTCATCGGAAATTGTTTTTGAGGTTGCCTTTAAAAAATATTAGTAATATTGATAACTCTGTGAGAGTTTCTTTAAAGTTGTCGGTTCATTCTAATTATTTTACCGATTTACTAAATTTTGCCTATAAAAATTTATTTCCTTAAAAAATCAATGGCGCAAATAATTTATTTCTTAACTTTTATATTCGATGGAAAAAAATAAAGAAAGAAAAAGAAAGTATCTGTTGTTTATGCAGAACATTCTCCGAAATGACTGAATCGATTTTGACGAGTACTTAATAAGTAAATACTAAAAACTTCTGAGACATTCAGGCTATATATGATTATACTTTTCCATAGCTATGATCAAATTTTTGCAGATATAATTTAAAATTTCTAAAAAGGTTACAAAGTTTGTTGTTGAAATATTTCTAGGCTCATAGGTTGGGTAATTAAGCCATGAAAGCGTAACAAACAAACAAACTCACACATTTAAAATATTAGTTAGGAGATGTATTTTTTCTACTGAACCCATAATCTAATAACGCAACCGTCGTAACACGTAAAATCTTGTCTAACCTCATATAACAAACCGCGATGATTAGAATTCATGAGGTTTTATCTTGAAAGGTTAAAGTGCTCACAGCTCATGTTACCGCGAAGAGGACAATAAAACTTGGCAGTTAATAGGTGGCGTGGGCAACCGATGCACGTACATACAGCATTTTTTTATATCTATAATCATCAACCAAGACGCCTCTGGCACGACGCCTCACGCAGCAGGTATCCCTGCGGCAATAGATGATCACGATTCTTTTAATTTATTTTACGTTCGTAAATACTTCGAAATATCTTTTGTTACAAACGGCTGTTTATCGTTCTGTGTAATAATATCAAGGTAAATTGAAATAATTTCCTTTATCGGCTTTTGTATCGCGAAGTCCATTTTCAGTTCAGAATGTTTCCCGTTCTTATCGTAAAAAGGTAGCCCGTCAAGAATTTAAATGTAACTTCAATTAATGCGTTTCGCTTGTATCGTAACGATTCTTCCGATATTATCTCCCTAAAAATTGTTATCGAGAATATTTTGTATTTTATACTGGAGTTATCAAAAATTCAAATCGTTTTACGACGACTGTATATTTCGATTGGTAAAAACCCGAAGTATTCGAATTAAACTTATGTTTAAATCGATTAATGTTAAAGGAGTCTTATAAACAAGTTTTACTTTAGACTTTACTTGACTTAAAAATCAATTAAGAAAATGACTGAAAAACGAATGTTTTACAGAAATTGACTTTTTAAAAATCTTTATTTCAATTGGTGGATAATATCATAATGATCTATTATGTAAGTAAGTACAATTGTAGGTATTAAAATAATAGGTAAACTGATGAATCACTAATATATTTTTGTACAGAATAACACATTCCCAATAAAGTGACTCAGTCTCTGACAAGGAAACCATATTTTGTCTTCTTTTCACAGCTAGCCGGTCAACCCGGGACAGTGTAACGGGAACAATGCATTCCTGCGTTGTTACGTTCGGCCAACAAAAAGGTCCAACGAGAGACAACGTTTTTTATAGACAACCCCCGCTAAATTAAACAAGGAAGCTGATTTTGTTTTGTTTCCAAATGTTTTGTTTGAAAATGGAACACAAAAACTGTTATAAACTGTGACAAGAGTAACAGTAAAAATTTACATGAAATTTAATTTAGTGTATTAAATGGTTTTGAGCAACGTGTGATTCTGTAATGGAGTAGCTGTCTCCGCGACTTCGTATTTATTGACTATTATTTTTTGCTGTTATCGTTTATTATGATAAATATTTCTTTTATAATAGAATGGATATTGTATAAATATTATCCGTGATAAAACACGCTGTGCTAACTTTCACTGTGATTAGTCAAGATGTGTTAAAGCTTACAACCTCATATATATTACGTGCTGATTCCATCACATTTCATTAGGAATTAAAGATAGAAAGGGTCAATCGAATCTCAAACCCGTCCGATACGCTCAGGTGTGCCACAAGGCTCAATTCTCGCGCCCACCCTCTTCAACCTGTTCATCAGCGACCTACCTAAGCTCCCGGGAGTCGAGGTAGGTTGTTATGCTGATGATACAGTCATCTACGCCTCTGGCTGGCGGCCGAGTGTTCTTAGAGATCGCATCGAAGAAGCCGTTAGCACACTCGGTGATTGGTTTCTTCGATGGCGTATACGTATTAACCCCGATAAGAGTGCCGCGATACTCTTCGATCCTAGATATCGCGATAATAAGCTAAAGCCCATAAGGCTATACGATTCCGAGATACCTTGGACCACCGAGGTCAAGTATCTCGGCGTCACTTTAGACCGTCACTTAACGTTCGATCCTCACATTAAGAGAGTGCGAGACAAAGCCGCTATGGTCTTGGGTCGCCTCCATTATTTACTCTGTCAGAAGAGCAAACTGTCCCTCAGACATAAGCTCACAATATATAAAGTTTGTATTCGTCCGGTAATGACGTACAGTTGTCCGGTTTTCGCCCACGCGAAGAATCTAGATACGCTTCAGGTTTTGCAGACCCGGGCTCTGCGTAAAATCACCGGTGCTCCTTGGTTCGTCCGGTAGGCGGATCTCCATAGGGACCTGGAGATGCCGTCCATCTGGGCGTATATTAAATCACTCACTACTAGCTATTTCGAGCGAGCCGCGATTCATCCCAGTCCGTTTGTGGTATCCGCCGCAAATTACGAACCCGTACCCAACGCTGGGCGATATAGAAGACGTCCGCGACATATTTTCACCGATCCTCCCGACGATATCACGTCAGCGAACGATCAGTACCAGCCTGTCCCTCGTAACAGAGCGTGCTCACGCCCACGCCGGCGTAACCACAGATCGCGCCGCCGCGGTCTGGGGGTTAATTTCGCTCCCGCACACCCGATTAGGCCTCCCACGGCAGCGGCTCAAGCCTAGGTTCGATCCCTCGGTAGGGAGCCCTTGAGTGCGTTGCTTGCGCGATACGGTGACACCCATACATCACTGCTACAACACTACACGATCACCTCCACACACGTGCACGCCTACACGCTACACATCTTGGTGGAAGGGTTATTTTTGATAAAAAAATTTCCCTTATCGAACTGAAAAACTCTCAATTTTTCCGACAAAAATATATGGAGGAGTTGTTGAGGCGGATATGCTTGGAACTCATATACGTTTCAACAACTCAAACATATATGAATAGTTAGCTAGGTTAGCTAAGATAGGTCGCGATTTTGCATGCAACGGGCAACAGCCAAGCCGAGGTGTGCCGTGCACCCTTGAGCTGGTTGCCAATATAAAATCGGCTGAGTGCCTTAAGCGCTCGCCTTAGTAGTCCGGTGAAGCTGTTAAGACCTTGCTAGGTCAATAGCGTAGTCAGTTCGAGAAAAAAAAAATCGAATCTCAAAAATAAAGTAGCCTAGAATCATTCGCGATAACTTTGGCATCCTACGACCATGATCCTATGTCAATAATTTCAGTAGGTTTGATGGACTGAGCTTCAAATGAACTGTATTTTCATTATATAAACACGTATTGAAAAACAAAAATTATGTTTATATCAAGCGTATATCCCTTGGTGTTCACGCTTTAGACGTAAAAGTTTTATTTGGTGAGTAGTTAAGTAGGTTTTATTAAAACGAAATAAACATGCAAGGAACTTAATTCGGTTTTGCGTGATTGTAATCGCCAGGAGCTTGACTAAATATTTTGTCGCGTGCACAATAATTTTAGGTAGGCAATTATAATAAACATTTACGTCTGATTAATTTTACTGTTTCAAAACTTAGGAAACGCATTCCGGCTTGAACTACATACTCTTATGAATTTATATAATATTCACTCTAAGGTAAATGTGATAAGAAAGAACGTACGAAAAATAAACAATATACAAAATTTGATTTCTGTAATTGTTTCGAAAAATCCAAGGTCACATTTTGATGGAACTGTCTACTGTTAAGCACAATAAATACATAAAACACAGTCTAAAGTGAATATAAGAAAAAATGTACCAAAACGAAAATATATACAAAAGCTATTTTTCTTAACGTTTTGAAAAATCCAAGTTATGTTTTTGACAGAACAATCTACTCTTAACCGCAACCGCTTTAAACACTTTTACATATCTGTTATTTGGTAAAATTTTTGGGCAAACTTCAAAATTTCGAGATCAGAATTTTGTATATGGGTGTTTAGTTCGATAAATATGTCTATAGATTCATTGTATTTTCTACAGTAAATTATAGCATAAGAACTATCCGGAATGAGATCAAGTTTATGAACTAGCTTCTGCCCGCGACTTCGTTCGCGTGGAATAGTTACTTTAGGCTAACGCTAACACGCAGCGGAAGCTTTCAGAAAAAAAAACATTTTGAAACATTCTTCATTCGTATTCCGCTTCTATTGGTCCTAGCGAGATGAATCTAACAGTGAAATATTTTTTTTAATCGGACTAATAGTTCCTGAGTTTAGCGCGTTCAACCTGCTAAACAAACAAGCCCTCCAGCAATATAATATTTGTGTAGATTAGTACTCTTCCCTCGTACTTAACTTTGGTCGTCATTCAAATTACAATTACCTTTGATAGAGTGGACGAATTTTAATGAAACAAAAAAAAAATTAGTTAATTTTTTTTTTTTTTCGAGATGTCTACGCTATTGACCCAGCAAGGTCTTAACAGCTTCACCGGACTACTAAGGCGAGCGCTTAAGGCACTCAGCCGATTTTATTTTGGCAACCAGCTCAAGGGTGCACGGCACACCTCGGCTTGGCTGTTGCCTGTTGCATGCAAAATCGCGACCTATTTTAGCTAACCTAGCTAACTATTCATATATGTATGAGTTGTTGAATCGTATATGTGTACCAAGCATACACGCCTCAGCAACTCCTCCATATATTTATTATCGGAAAATTGAGAGTTTTTCAGTTTAAATTAGTTAATCCTGAAGATATGCTTTATGATTTTCTTGCTGAGGATTTATCGTGAACTCAGTACTTTAGCAGTGATGCGTGGTCATACAAACAGACAGAGATTTCTAAAAATAATTGTAATGTATTCTATTACTTATTTTTAGACACCTGCAACAATTTTTCTCACGAGAATCGAAAAAGTACAGAAAAGTTATTTTTATTTACATTCTTATTATATGTATAGATTATGAGTTAAATCCTAAATTTTATAAAAATACATCAAGGGCTAATTGATAGGTCTGCTACTTCGTCTGCGTTCCTTATTGTTTTTATATATATTTCATATATATTTTATGATAGTGGACGTATATACAAGTAGAGGAAGACCAAAAAAGGCATGGATGGACTGTGTGAAAAACGATATGTCCGTAAAAGGTGTGAATACTGAGATGACATCTGAGAGCAGAGAATGGAAAAAGAAAACATGTTGTGCCGACCCTACTTAAGCGGGATAGTAAAAATACGCTTTGCTTACGAAATTTCTTTCTAAGCAATATTGTTTCATTTACTTCTTCTCTCCGGCGCGTGCGCACTACACCGCTTACTAGAGAGTAATTTTATCATTCTTCATCTCTAGAGATATTAAATGAAGATATCACGATAAGTTTTTTAGATAAGGACCAAGTGTCTATGAAATAAAATTAAAAAAAATGATTGATAAGAAAAAAAAGATTTCGCGCGATAAACACACGACGATAGATCTCTATTGTTTTAATTATATCTAGGACAGATACTAGATAAAAACTTACTACGTAAAAATATATTGCATACATTGAGGTTATATTTGTCAACGTTTGACAAATAATATCTGATGTTACTGGAAAGGCAAAGAAGACATTTCTCATAGTAAGTATTGATAACGCCGTCAATATAAAATACAGCCGACGTTGCCCCGGAAAAGGGTTCGATTAACATTCCGCGTCCGGTACGATCGCTCCGGGACTTAAGCAATCTGTCGGACGCTCACATAATTGTTTGCGGACATGATTTTATCGGAACTACAACGATCCAACCTTCAGAACTCGTGTGATTCTTGTAATATAAATATATTACGAAAAGATATGGCGAATTATATTTAGCTTATTATTTATAGAGTCACTACGGGGTTTGGCAGATGTTGTCCTGGCCCAATAATAGAGAAAACCTTGACGAATTATGTACCTAAACCTTCATCATGAATCACTTTATTTACTGGCGAGAACCGCATGAAAATCCGTTCAGTAGTTTTTGAGTTTATCGCGAACAGCCAGATAGACAGACAAACGGGGCAGAGGACTTTTGTTTTATAGTATGTAGTGATAATAAATACGAATATACATAACTAGCTTCTGCTCGCGGCTTCGTTCCTTATTATACCCGTATCATTATATGTACTTCTTCCAAAGTATACACAAAAGTTCATGATGGTTGGTTGAGTCTTTAAGACCTGAAAAGGCCACAAACAGATTAATTATTGATCATGTAAAGCCTTTAACAAAAATAGCGGTGTGTATATTTTCAAACTTTTCAACGCAATTTGAAATTTGATAAAGTTTCTCGAATTCAGTCTGGCTCCGTGTGATCTGAATTGAAAAATATTAGAGCACGAAAACTATTTTATAATTCATTTCACTATCTCCTTATGAACAGCCTGTATATGTGTATGTCTTATGTTTCTTAATCCGAGGATAAATGTTCAACAACAAAACTCATTACTACCTGCTCCTTGTCGGTGACTGTCAGGTAGTTTTGCCTGGTTAGTACTGTGGACACAATTTAGAAGAGAGAGCGAAACGCTTACTCCTATAAAGCAGTTCTCGATGCATTTCGATTGATAACTTTTTACTGAATTATTTATTATAATTTCGTTCTTTTGATCTTTCACGTTTCTGACTTGTGATATACGAAGTAGTATATATACCTATATTTTTTTTTTTTTATTGAAGCACGACAAAGTGACTGCACTATACCTGATGGTAAGCATAGTACAATCCAAAAACAGTGGCGACCACCGAGAGACAGATCATCCATCGTCGGTCGCCGCTGACATGCCGGCCATAATGACGAAAGTCGTCTGGTACTGGATATGCACAGGCTGATCGCGACGCGATGCGCAAAAGCGAGTCACTATGACGGGCTTTTTCGCCATGTACATGGTGGTTGCGACCCAGTCGGGCTGTAAAACCCTACCACCCCGCTATCGCCATTGCCTCGTTCGTTGATCAGCAGGGTGCACCACGTGCAGGTGAGGTTGGCTTGGGTGTCTCAAGTCTTAAGATGTTACTCGACACCCCTTACACCCCCTAACTATATAGTGAATAAAAATAAGTTGTCAAATATACGTACGCGCATTTGGTTAATTATTTTTCTTTTATGTTTGTAATTGTCAGGAAAAGGTTTGTATCAAAGAAGATTTGAAAAGTCAAAGCGAAAATTGTTATATTGGGTTAAATTAAAAATTTTAAATACTTTCATTTATGTCATTTTCAAAGCTTTTGAAGATAAGAACACAAACACAATATTTTAAATCCATCCTTCTTCAATCTCCTATATAAAAATAATTAAAGGGGTACAGAAAAGTGATGATTGCTGGGGATGTAATCGAAACCGACGATGAACTCTGATTTGTATAATGTAAGCAAAAACAAACAAGTAGATCAATCGAAAAATATTTAAAACCGCTGTGTATGCGTGTAGGCTAAAAAGGAAGGAATGTCAAAAAAAAAATATCGTCAAAAATTAATAAAGGAGAGAAGCGTTCTTGTAAATTTTGATAGTAAAGCTATGACCTAGATAAAATATAAACTTCTAAAATCTGTAAAATACGAGTTTAGATAATAAAAATGTTACCAAACTTTGAAATAATTTGCCAGTCTTTATGGCAACTTTATGGTGTAACCCTTTTTTATAATGTTTCGTATTTCTCTAGGTCTTATAAGACATACATGACACAAGTGTTTGTAAAATTAAGTATTTCACAGTAGGCAAAGATTAAGTCCCTCGGCACGCGTCTTAAATGTTTTCTTGGTTTAATCTCGTAAGTTTATCACTTGCGCCGCCTCGTTACTTGGCCTTATGAGATTAGCAAATGGGGCCAAACTTGTTCAGTTTACTGGAAGGATAAACCAGGATACTAAACCTTGAAGGAAACTTTTTCACTATAGGTCTGGATGTTTTTAATGTAACCCTTTAGTATAATGTGTACTAAGTTATTATTTGCCAAAATATAAGCGGAGTAAAACAGTTTAGTTATCATTTTGTCCTCTGTTTGTTAATCTTGTTTTTTTAATTGTCTTTTTGTTTAGTAGCTATTAATGTGATCTAATATAGTCGATAAAAAATGCGAGCTGTTACTTTTTTTTTACCATCTATGAGTAGCAGTCTTTATTTATAAGTCTCTATTCGTTACACTTCAAGATCCCTACGTCTAATGAATCACAGTCGAATTTCGACCACTAGTAAATATAAATCCTAAAATATTGATGACGTTATATAAAATGGAACAATTACTAAATTTTTACTCAACTTTTAAATTATGGTACTATAATGAAATCCCGTTTTATTTTCGGAAATTTTATTTTTGCTTATAATCGATTACATAGTATTTGTAGAGTCTTTATTGAATAGCTTTGTACTTACTGGTCTTTACTATATAAACTTGATATAATATAAAAATGTAAATGTGAGTTTGTGAGTCACGCTCTTATGTTTTAACTGTTAAATTTTACTTACAAGTTCTAAGGGGTATAGATAGTTATAGGATACATTTCATTCAGAAAATATGTAGTGTTCCCGAGGAGTATATAAAAATATTAACGCGAGAGAAGCCTCAAGCAGACGCTAGTATTTAAATAATATCTATGCAGAATATAGGTTTTATTCCTTGTCGTATATCTAGGCGAGTTTTTACTCGTGTCACTAATTTGAATATATATTAGCATATCTATATTTCCGTTCGTATATAGGATTTGCTATTTCTGTGATATATGTAATACCTATTATTTATTTCGAGTTAGTATCAAAAAACTTATGTCCTTCTGTCCATTTTGATTTATATCGAAAATGTCTTGATCGATTTTGTATTCCATTTTATACTTACATATTATACTATACATATATTATACATTATACATATTACTGAATGCGTATATCATTATTAAATTTATATGATATAAGAATATCAATAACACTATCACAATTCAATATATGTGGAAAATTTGTATAATATATAATAAAAGAAAATTAAATAATTACTGTGCAATAATAATACGTAGAGCCGCGTGTACAGCTAGTTTAATATATGTATTAAATTATTCAAGTATCGTAAAATCCTTAATTAAATCTCACATATCTGCTTATTTGTTAAAATTGCAATGAATTAATTAAGTATGTATAATCATATGTTTCAAACAGATGCATGCCAGGTGGAGTTAATCCACCTGCCACGTTTTATTCATATTGAATGAAATTTAATATGGAAGGCTAATAAAATCCTTTTTTTACAAATTTGCAATCCGAGATCTTGTGTGACCGATGACAGATGAGCGACTTAAAACATGGTCTATTGAGTTTTTGCCAGAACAATCTGTGCTCGAGCTTTTGAACGGGTTTGATATATATAACTCCAATGAATAGGGTTAATAGTAAATTGAATGAACCTCATCCTATGTTTCAGTTCTGTTTATTATGTCAATGAGAACGATTGTTTTTCATATCATTTGTCAGAATGAATTAGGAGTTATAAACACAGATAGGAATCATGTTATAACTCCAACAAAGCGAATTATATAAAAATCATCATTTATTTTGAAGCAATTCTTCGTAGTATAAATAAAAAATTAAAATACATTTCGACGGAACCAAGTTTATCGACAGCTATTAGTAAAAAAGTATTGCAATTTGCGAAATTCTTAACAGTTTTGTGACTTCACTAAAACGGCAGTCATTTGTTTCGGACAAGTCTAAAACTAACTAAAGGAAAAATGCCGTGGCAGTTATATCGCGGATTCGAGATACGTTTGCTGGAGGATGGGACACACGGCACAGTGGATTGTCAATAAAACGTTGACCGATTTTTTTTCCCAGTAGGTATATTTGCTATGTTTTACGACGCATTATTAAATACTACGTAGTACTTATGTATTTAACTATATAGATCACATTGGTTTTTAATTAGTGATACTAAATTTTATATAAAATCACTTGGAATATTTATTGTTATAACTTCTTATTCTTTAGTTTCAAAGATAATGTTGATAATGTACACCCATAGAATCATTTTAGATACGCCATATTTTTTTTCTATTTACATACATAGCGGTAGGTGATGCTGCGGTGATTCTGGGCTTAATTTAAAAGAGTTCTCACATACCAACTGGTTATATATTTGAGTGCGTCCCTGGATAGTTTGTATTGACAATTGGTAACGGTAAGTATCGCTGCAACCAGGTTATAGCTTTATTAAGATTTCTCGCGTTTAAAAATACAATTGAATCCAGTAATAACTGATTTGTTGCAGACAAACTTGCACGGGTTATCTAGTTTCATTATAAAAGGCGAATCTAACGACACAGAATATTAATAATCCATTAACTTGTTTAAGTTAAAGCGTGCCAAAGAAGCAGATATACAATAGAATAACATTATCCTCTCAACGTAGTCGGTTAAAAATATTGGCAAGAAGTCAACAACATGCACGACGAGCTTCACGGCCGTGTGTCCGCCCGCACAAGTGTTTAGAAAAGAGGAAAACTTTCATTTTTACGCCGTCTAACGGATTCAATATCGACGCGGCTTGAATGAGTTCGGGGGTGGGAAAAAATCGTTAATCATCCTTTGTTGGAATTTTGTTACGGACTAACTGGTTGCTCGCTTGTTTGGCCTACCATTTTTCCTTTTGAATGCCGAAAGTGGGGCCTGTTCTTGACGAATTGTTTTCATGGGAAAACAAAAGGGAAAGGAGATTCGAGTTAGTGATGTGTTGGGAAATGAATTTTTTTTTGTTTACATTCGTACTTTTTTTTCTTTTTAAGTGTATTAAAGAAAAGACAAAAATGTCGAGGCAGTCATGGAACAGAGGAATAACTGTGTTATTTTTCGAATTTTGAAATAAATTATAGTCTGAATTGACTTTATTTCATAAATTGTAAATTTAAATTATAACCCTTAGTATAGTGTATCTATCTATCTATATATCTATTGACACTCCGAGCAATAATTATTTGTATTTCAATATAATTTATTAATTTATCAAACATTGGTGGGCTGCACTAGTTCAATATAAAATGTCATTATTACATGTATATAAGCTGTTAAACTACCCATGTTGCTAGTTTGACGTAAGCGCAACACTTCATGAGCATGTCAATTCGGTGACGCTATAAGATTTTACCCTCCCAAATATTTTTTTAAATTGCTTAACGCGGTTAAAGAAGTTTTTTCACTTATCAGGGAGTATTTCAGAAGTACTAACTGTAACATTGTTTATTCATTTATGTTTTAACGCTTATTATTCATTGTTATTTAGTCACAAATGATTACTTAATAATGTCATGAACAGTTATTGCACGTTATGTAAGTATCATGCATTCTATTTTCGGATATAATAATTGTAAATGACAGCTTTCTATTTTAATAACGCGCAAAAAAATGTGTCTTTATAGTAAATTGTTATTTTAACGTATTTATTTATTTTCCAACGTACAGATAATTGTATTATATACCAGCTGTACTCTACGATTTCACTTGCTTTTGATTATCATATCCTTCAGAACAATAAATACCCTTGTGCATAATAATTTTTTTTTCGCTTAGCGTACTTTCTCATAAACACTTTGTATGCTAATTACTCTGCTCCTAAGAGATACAGCGTTATGATATATAACCGTCCTCAATAAGTAAACCACAAAGTGCAAATAATTTTGTTATATCTGATAGGTAAGTCTTTAAACAAGTAATAAGTATAGAGGCTGTTTACATGTAATAGCAATATATTGCAACAATTTTTTTATTGATTAATAGACTTTATAAAAATGTATGTAATTATAGCTTCAAGAACCAATGGATATGAAACCACAATAATTTTAATAATGTACAATATAATTTATATGAAAATTCAAAAGAGATATTATTCATTTCATTGTTTTGAGTGATTACTTCTGTCTCAACTTTTTTTTTTAAATTTTGAATCAAACTTCGCTAGTGATAATCTTCTTTTGCTAAGAAATCGATCATCGCTGCCACCTCTAAAAATGCTATTTAGTTAAACACGTTACTGTTGTTGTATTTAATTTCGTAAACACTTCAAAGCTCATTCAACACACTCTCGCGTGTTTGCGCTCGGTATGATTTATTTAAATGCGTTGTTGTTACGTATGAAAAGCCTTCAACCGTTGCATGATGTCCGCATTGTTCATTACTGCGATTTAAAACCATGTGATTATGTAAGCATTAATGTGGGTAAATTTAAAATAAATTATTATTAGATAATTTGCGTTCGTTTAAGTTCATGGGAGAGCTACGCTGGAACTATCATTGGTTTCAGCATGAGTGGGTCGGCTCCCTCGAGGTAGTACCACACGACCTACAGAAACTCTGACGTGAAGTAAAAGTGCTTGCATTGTTGCGTTTCGTTCAGTCAGTCAGAGCGCCGGAGGCCCACCTTCCGTCACCATTTCCCTCTCTCTTCCATTCCCCCAAACCCAGGCTTGCAACGCAGTTACGATTCCCATGGTGTTGCTACTGTCTATGGACGGCTATGATCACTTAACTTCAGGTGACCCGCTTGTTCATTTGCCTCCTATGATATAAAAAAAAATGATTTTAGTAATCTACTTTTACATTCGACAATTATCTGTCTTTGTAATAAACCAGCTTCTGTCCACGACTTCGCGTGGAATAGTTACTATGGAATAACGCCAACTATAACTCGCAACCTCGTTTACATAGAAGGTGAAAACAACATACAACAGGTCCGGTTTTGAAAGATTCTTCATTGGTATTCCGCTCCTATTGGTCTTAGCGTGATGATATATAGTATATAACCTTCTTCGATTACTGAGCTATCTAACATTAAAAGAATTCAATCAAATCGGATGAGTAGTTCCTGAGATTATCGCTTTGAAGCAAACGAACTCTTCAGCTTTGGAAATATTATTATAGATTCTTAGTTTAGATAGTTTACGTATGTCGAATCCATGACTATTTGATATAATTCTCAATTATACACGAGAAACTCCTGGTCTAACTAAATGCAATTCTATCTTATACATATCCTTAAATTTATCATCTAACTTGAGGATTTAATATAGTTTTACTTTGATATTTGTAACATATCATTCCAATGAATGCAATGATGAATATCCTACGAGAAAAAAAAGTTGTTTGTGATGAGACCCCCAAAGTGTTATTTGCTTTTGAACTGCAAAACTCAAAGTGTCATAATAAATTTACATAAAAATATATTAGAACAGAAGCCGAAGTGGGTTGGTAGTCAATGATATTGTAACTAAAAACTGTAAAAATGGTGTAATACTTGACTAGTTAGCTTATTTTTGAGAGCTGCCCCGTCAATCCGCCCGTATCTAAGCAACATACAACTATTTCTTTTTTACCACTGATATTGAGAATATGCCATCTCACTTCCATATTTTGTCTAAGACAGTGTGGCGTTACAGTATTAATTTACATATGTGTCCGTTTTCATGTCATTTGTTATGTCAAAATATCATGTAGGTAACGTATATACAGTTTTTTAGTTATAATACCATTGGTTGATAGTATTCTATAATTTATATTGATTTATGCTACCTACGGTATACTTATTATGTATTATGATATAGATTAATATAAACAAATGAGTTTTTCAGCGAGATTTATATTTTATTCGTAATCTTGTGTTATTTGACGCTATATTTTGGAAATTTGGAGGTGTTTTACGTAATATAGTTAGTTTATTGTGCATAAGTAAAGTGAATGGAAGATAATACCATGGAGCATGAAATTCTGAGATACCACAAAAACTCTCTGGAAGGTTATAACAAGAGATCCACCATCTTGTTAGAATATTGACTCACATGACGCTTAATATTGAAGTAATCGCACGACGCTTGACTACGCGACAAAGGTAGTAACAATCTGAAAGAATGATTGCCAAAAATTAAGTAAAAATAATGAACAAATTACAATAATATGTATATCAATGAACCATTGTAATGTTATCAAAAAAATCTTCAACGGGAGTAATGTTTGGAAGTTTCAGTAATCGTTCAACTTACAATTACAATTAATCGATAAACAAATATCGTCACGGTCTTAGGTTATCGTAATACCCTTACAGTTGACACAACATTATCGGCACAAATCAGCGCTAAATAAATACAACAACGGTTCCGATATGACGGTTTACTGCCGAATAACTTATGTCGTAAGTTATAAGCTTAGGAGTCAATATGCCGAATGGCCGTTTAAGATATATTAATATATCTTTTGAGAATACCATTTTACTCGATGAAGGGTGAAAGAAGGTCATATTCTTTCTGAACCTCTGACTATGTTTACAACACTTGCTCACCCTTTTAAGAAATAGTGATATGCCCAGTATCATCGTTTGGAAAAGTAATGGATGCACAATACAATCAAATGGTGAATCCAAGACAAAGATGTTTTTGATACTACCATTACCTTTTTTGTTGCTACATGAGGTTGTATTGCAACATTGTAACCGCGGAGGTCTAAGTCTTGAATTACTTTTATGAACAACATTGTTATTTTGATTATACAAAGTATTATTTGGCTTATTTTTTATTAAATCATCATTTGAAGTGAGTTCACCATAAAAAATAATAAATATTACAATTATAGTTATTTTTTATAATATCATTATTGAATGTAGGATGAAAAATGGTAATTAGAAGGTAAGAGTTAAAAAATACATACAGTCGAGCATAGCAACTTCCTTCATAACCTCTTTTGAACTTCGTAATTATTAACGGCTGTCAAAATGTGTTTTATATTTATATTTTATGTTGTGTAAAATTCGAGTAGTAGTGTGAGTAGTGCATATTTTAATGAATTTAATGTACTTTTAATGCATTTTATACAAAATAAACAGCTTTCTGCACTTCTCCGCCATATAAACTTTAACAATGCCAAATTTCAAGTTCACCCGTTGACGGCAAATAGGTTATAAAGGGATACAAAAAATTTGCTTCACGTATTAATATATAGATAATTATTTAATATAAAAAAATATTTTTTGTGACTAAAATATAGAAGTTAGATATAAACTGTCCGCGATTTTTTTGTAGGCATTATCAAGCTCTATACCTTTTTACTAGAACTCAATCATATATTTCTCATCGTTAAGGCAGCATTCGTAAGAAACGTTTTCTTTCGAACGTTATTTCTGCGACTTATATTGCAAATCCGACTACCACCAAAAAGCCTTTTCATTTTTCGGGTTAATATATATCCTATGACACTCACAAATTACGTGGCTGTCTATTGGTGAAAGAATTTTTAAAATCGATGTAGTAGATTCAAATAACCCCCTATAACTATACAAACTTTACCTCTGTGTTATTTAATCATTACCGCATATTTTAATAACATTTACTCCTAATTAATGTACTAAATAATATTTACAGTGTTAGAAGTTTAATGTTTGGTTTGGAGAATAGAAAATGAATCAAATAGCTTTGTATTGAGCCAAAAATGTGCAATTAACGATAAAAATATCTGTGTCGTATTATTTTTTTGTTTCCAAAACAAACATAATTAGAACTTGATATTACACATCAAATTACCTAATTTTATTAAACGTAATTATTCCAGCCGTCTAATTGAAATAAATATCTAATTTGAAATTTAAGTAAACTGTGACAAAAAAGCAAACAAAATTACGTAAGAAACTAATTACGAAGGTTTAATTCTTCGGAAGAGATATATGACAGATTTATATTTTATGTTAAAGTTTTACAAAAAAAGTTTGCAATTTGTCATTAAATCATGACATAGCATAAAACAAAGTTCCCTACCGCGTCTGTCTATCTGTTTGTTCGCGATAAACTCAAAAACAACTGAACGGATTTTCACGCTGTATTTACCAGTAGATAAAGTGATTCATGAGGGCGATTTTGGTATATAATTTGGCAAGGATTTTTTTTAAATCAATGTCTCCCAATCCCATTAGTATTCAACAGTTTTCTTAAATTCACCATTCATTACTGTCACGTCACTCGCTTATAGCTTATAACTTGCACCGAACTCCCAAACGCAACTGTGTCAACACTGTTGAGATAATTCGAATACTCAATGAGGAATGTGTTTTCTTATCTCAAGGTTTGCGAGCTGTTCGGGCTCTTTGATGAACTTGTAACGGACTGTTGAGTAACATCGTACGTTACGAGTTTAGAAACTTTTCGGTTTCGATTTGTTCCAAAGGGATTGTGATGTAGGTGAATTTTGAGATTAGTTTTCTATTTTTCTTTCATTACTTTTTCTGTATTAGTTTGATAACTGTCCGCGTTAAAACATAATATGCTTATTAATACCTAGTTTTTGCTCGCGGCTTCGCTCGCTTTGATACATATTTGACCTATACCTTGGGAGCAGTACTTGTTTCCTAGAATAATTTTGGCACCCTATGTCTTTCTATGGACTGCAGACAAGGTGTATGCAATATTCCATGTTCTTCATTCGCGTGGAATATTCTCTCGTACTTCGCGGCGTCGTCATTCAAATAACAATAACTTTTGATAGAGTGGACCGATTTTAATGAAAAAAGGCTACGTTATTCTCGAAGACATGTTTTATGATCTTGTTGGTGTGGTTTTATTGTAAAATCAGTACTTTCGCAGTAGTGCGTGTTCATACAATCCAGAGACAAATAGACATTTCTAAAAATGATTAAAATGTATCTTATTACTTATTTCTAGACACTTGCAACGTTTTTTTTTCACAAAAATCGAAAAAGTACAGACACGTTAGATTTACATTCTTGTTATATGTAGAGAAATAATATATAACCAATGCAACTTCGGTTTATATTGTATGAAAGTGTTTATTTCCAACAGATATGTTGCTTGCTCTTTAATTGAATTGGATTAGTAGTTGTAGTAGTAGTAAAAGCAGTAGCAGTCAGTCCTTAACTGTAGTCCGGTGAAGCTGTTAAGACCTTGCTGGGTCAATAGCGTAGACATTTCGAAAAAAGAAAAAAAAGTCAGTCTTAATTCGGAAGCACTTGACTTGATATTAGACGAGATGAATTGAAAGCCCGACCACCAGCGGCAATCAATTATACCTACGAGAATGGTGTTCTCACTTGTGTACAATGTGCACGCACCTTTCGTAAGAAAGTCGGTTATATTAGCCACATGAAAGCACACGAGCGTCGGAGTTGAAGCAGTCGCTGTGGCCGAAAACGGCCTGGAGTATACATACAGTAGAAGCCTGTCCAGCGCGGGATATTTAATTTTGATTTAGAAATCGTGACGTGCCCCTAAAACTGGAATGCCTGACAACGCTTCTCTAGAATGATAGATAAACGGGTTAAGAAAAAATCCTACCACCATGTTATGGTATCACGTTGTATGAAGAGGAGAGTGTGCACAGGAATAACATAATATAATTCTGTCGTCCCCATTCCACCAGAGGACGATTATACGCCGTGAGGGTTTCCACCCTTACGTGGTTGATATTCCCGTAATTCATACGAAACGATTAGCTCCTACTTTCATTATACGTACGGCTAAGGAGTGGATTTCACTACCGGCTTCTGTCTTCCCGACATCTTATAACTTGGGAGTCTTCAAGAGTAGAGTGAATAGGCACCTAGTGGGTAAGCGCGATACATCGTCGGCCTCATCGTCACTTACCATCAGGTGAGATTGTGGCCAAGCGCATACCTGTTGAACACAAAAAAGTGTTATACTTCTTTAGCGTAACAAGATAAAAATCTTTTCAAAGTTTTATCTTTCGCCTTGTTCTACATCTGTAGAAAAAGCTACACTAACAATAGAAGAAAGGTATTTAATTTAATACATTGAAAGTTTTAATACAAAGAAACAAAATGTTGACTACGGCTAACTTCAGGGTGACGATTTTTCGTGACGGTGTGCGCGCGCATCCTAAAATTTACTCTCATCATTTTTCCCTAACGCGCCAAAAGAAGTATAACATTAAAAACTTTTCTTAAGGTTTTTAATTAACCGCGGACTATTTATTCATTCCTCACTTATGCTATCAAATACCGCAACGACGGTCACGAATACTAATCCATACTCCATGCATACATAAGTCCACACTTACTCTAATGTCTGCGGTGAGGCTTTGAACACCTTTGATAGGTGCATCGACCTCGAACGTATCATTATAACGCTCAGGTGTAACGAGCGGTAAGTGATCACTTTGATTTTATTTTCCATTCACTACAGATATGACATATGAGTTGTAAAGATATGAATTCTTAACTAATAGAACCTGTATGAAAGGGTACTAGAAATAAATTTGCATTAATTCTACAATATATTGAATACAGTGTTTCTTTCATTGCAAATGTTTGTTAGTTTGTTTTGAATAAAAAACGGTTTTAGAATCTTCTAGAACTCTATAGACGTTATATACAAATGATTTGTAAATAGCAATAATTTTTTGCCTTGTTATAAATGTTTTGGAAATTTTGGCGGTATCTTAGCCTGTTATGTAGTGGCTTTTGTAGTTTTCTAGCAGGCCCGGCAGACGTTGTCCCGCCATGATAACAAAAAACCTTGATAAATGTTGTACCTTAATGAAAACTGTATAAAAATTCATTCAGTAGTTTTTGAGTTTATCGCGAAGCAGATAGACAGACGTGGCGGAGGACTTCGTTTTATAATATGTAGTAATTTATAATTTTGTGTTAAGTATTTGACATTTAGTAATGTTGGTGGCATTGTACGTAATATAGTTTGGTTATTGGGCACAAACGGAGTGTATGGGAAATAATAAGCATGAGTTTTGAGATGCCACAAAAACTCCTTGGAATGTTTTAAAAAAAGAGGTCACTATTTTTTTTTACGACCTTGAAATTAGCCAAACAACTTGTAATATTATTGATGTGATATACCAACTTGATAGTTACAATAATAATGTAAAAGATTGGTTGGTAAAAAAACTAAAAAAAAATGTAGTTCGGAGATATTCGATTCGGTTTCTAAAAATGTGTACGTTTTTCCGTAAACAATTTGTAGAATTTTTAGGCAGAGCGTTTTAACTTTGTTATTTGGTACGTGAATTTGATTTTTTGTTGACCGCTCAGTCGATTGGTAAAATGATCGAGGAAAAGAGTATATGCAGTGTCGGTTTTTTTAATTTGGTAGCTTAATAGAATTTCTCTTCAATAAAGTCACATCGTATGTAGTTGTATACATAGGTATAATAAAATTGTAAATGTAACATGTCTGTACGATTTTCGTGAAAAAAAATGTTACAGGTATAAGTAATAGGATACATTTCAATCATTTTCAGAAATGTCTGTCTGTTTGTTTGTAAGAACACGCATTACTACTATAGTAATGGATTCACAATAAAAAATCTTTTTTAAAGCAAATATTTAGTACGTAATATTAAATAAGCCGCCCATAACTTCTTTTTGTATAAGATTTCAATATACGAGTACATTACTATAGTGCAACTCTGGCGGTATATGCAGCGTACACCGAGTTAGCTCTCATATGGCAGGATCTTTCGAACTTATTTGAACTAATCTACGTATATATTTTTTAAATATTTATTGCCAAACAATTTATCCTAGGCTTAGATATATTGATAATATAACAAAAATTACAACATACATTTCGACAGACTTTCTCGTGTCGAAAAGTAATAGGATTCTGAGGATTCTAATAAATTATTGAATATAACTGTGAGCTTTCTTAGTGTTTCCGAATTAGT
>JACEII010000010.1:8950868-9032091 GCA_014332785.1 Antheraea mylitta
CCGGCAGCCCTTTGAATTACAAAGTGTTAAGGTTATTACAAGAAATACTATATAAACAGTCGTATTATATCGTTGCAATTGTATTTTGCCGCTTGAGTTTATTAATTAAATCAAATTAATTTGCGATAAAATAGTCATTTTATATTAGAATTGTTGATGACGGTAATTTGATTTGAATGTTAAACTTGCTATGTTCTTTGGAAAACAACAAAGGCGAAATTAACATTTAACGGGTGTCCTTATTACAAGCATTTTCAAAAGATTTAGGAGTAATTCTTAAAATGAAAGAGGTTTTAGCGGTCATCTCTATCAGGTTACTTACTCATTTACAATACAACATAAAGCCTTTTCATTGGGAACGTTTGGCAGCACAGCGGTCAGAATGGCGAAGGATAGTGAACATCCAAGTATGCGAGTTTGAGGCTCAGCGTAAAGCTGACCTTGATACCAAACGCAACGAGTTAAAATCTCGACCACCTGCTGCCATAACGTATCATTATGTGAACGACGTACTAACGTGTCCTCATTGTGCACGGAGTTTCGCCGCGAAGATAGGCTACATAAGCCATCTTCGAACGCACCAGTTCCATTTCTCTAATTAGAGGTCAAAGTGGTCGCCATGGCCGAAATCGGTCGGACTAATCATTACAATAAATACCTAAATAAAATATAGATTCGTATTAGACTTTCCCCTTACAATCATAGACGCAGGATTATCTATTTTCTGAAAAATTAAAAACATTTCATAAAAGAACACTCAAGAGATTTTTTTTAAAGTCGCTTATCTTATGAATTATCAGTTAAGTTTGTAGAATTATTTTTGCATTTTATATTATTTCTATTGAGAAAGACTGTAAGGTCTCTATCATCACGCTGCGTCTTTTACGAGCAGAATAGTTATCGTACAAATTGTAGGTCATAAAATACCTATAATAGTATACACATAATAATAGTATTTGAAGCCGAAGTGTTATTGAAAAGTGCCGATCTGTCAATGACTATGATCAGTAAGGTTCTATGTAGTGCCACTTTGCCACGTGCTCGACTTTTATTAAACGTGCGTGTAACCGTAGGTTATAAGTAATCTATTCTATACTTGTATTATGAAGAGGTAAAGTTTGTGATGTTGTGACATTGTATGGGGTAATCTCAGGAACTACTGGTCCGATTTGAGAAATTTTCTCAGTGTTATATAGCTCATTTATCGAGGATGCATATAGGCTATATATCATCACGCTATGACCAATAGGAGTGGAGCACCAATGAAGAATGGTTTATTTTTCTTCTTGAGAGCTTCCGCTACGTGTTAACGTTAAGCCAAAGTATCTATTCCACGGAAATGAAGTCGCGGGCAGAGGCTAGTAGTTAACAAAACTATGAAATAACTTCAGGTTTGAGATAACATTCAAGTATAATATATAAGGTAAAATAATAAGGTTTCTATTTTTGCTTATGACATTTTTAATTTGAAGGGATGATAGCTCATTTGATAGTGTGGTCGGACACTGTGTCGGTTTATGTAGGTTTGAATCATTGCGGTTGTACCCAAGTTATTTGAGAATCCAGTCCCCTCTAGGCATTAGCGTGTTCACCATCTTATACCACATTGTCATTTAACATTATATAAGATTGTGGAGAAACACTAAAACTTATAAAATAAAATTGAAGGGCTCGAGTAATTTTGTGTTCGACAACAACTTTCTTGAATATTGAACATTTTATAATTATAAATATCAGTACCATCTTTAATTTCACTAACTATGTATATAATCTGATAAGGTATAAAGGTTTTTTTTTTTATCAAACTGACTCCGCTATTGACCTCCGGACTACTATGTATGAAGACTGAATTTTACCTGAAGCTATTACTGGTTTCAGTAGTAATGGGTCGGCTCACCCGGAGTAATACCACCCTCTCACAGAAAACCAACGTGAAGTAACATTGCTTGTATTGTTGCGTTTCGTTCGGTCAGTGAGAGCGCCGGAGGCCCACCTCTCCTCACCTTCCCCCTAACCTCGTCCCTTTTTCTCTCCCCCTTTCTCCAACACTTCTCCTGGTGTTGAAAGTGTCTATGGACGGTGGTGATTACTTAACGTCAGGTGACCCACCTGTTCGTTTGTCTCATATGATATTAAAAAAATATTGGATGTTATACTACATACATAAAATATACGGTCATAGAACGTCTCATTCAGCGCAAAATAAAGGGGATAATATTCAACGTTACTTCGTTGTAGGGCACACTAGACCTCGTTTCTCGATCGGGTGGAAAGATGAACTTAATGCTGCTATTAGGATATCTCAGACATTTGAATAGTTTCCTCTGTCGGCGCAAAGATCTTGTCGCTTTTTGCACGTGATATATGGTTCTTTTATGTGTTTTATTTCACTGTGTTTTACACAAGTTTGCAATTTTTAAACACGTGTGTGTAATATAATTTTAAATTAAATTTGTAGTTTACAGTGTGGATTACTTAGAAAGATATTGTAATAATGAACTAAATAAATGGTTATAGTTGTATAATTTAGTATATGGATGTTTTTATGGAAAAGGTGAAATATTTATATATATAGATGTAATAATTATTTTAGTATAATACCTGGCTTTTGATTTGACGCGTCGGGGAGAAGTATGAGACGTACAGCTAAGTTCGGCTTGCTACGGTTTTATATAGCGTTCTCTCTCTATCTCACAGCGCAATTACTGTGTTAAACAAAGATAAAGCTACACGTAACTGGACGTAGCGTATCTAATCTTCTCCATGCCAAAACAAATCAAAAGCCGGGTACTATAAACTAGTATTTCTTGACTATAGTTTTTTCGGTATAATTTTATTTTGATCACTTTAGCATTGTAGTCGTGACAAGCGAACAAACGAGTATAAGCATAATTGCTTTCCGATTTATATCGTAAAGATGGATAATTTTAGAATATGCTTTGAATTTCTTAGATAATAATGTGTTTTATTCTATTGCAGGTAAGGAACAAGTCATCAATCTCATTTCAGGTATCATCTCATTTTTACATTATTATTTAGATTATGAATATTTAATTTAATAAATTAAACAAACTGTATTACAAGAGCCGTTAAGTTCTCTGTTCTAATTTTTTCCATACAGTTTTCTAACGTATTAACTTAACATACTTTAGCGTTGATAATGTTAACTTATTGCTTATTGCAAATAAACACGGTAAGAAACAACATTCATACATAAATAAATACATATATAAATTTAGTATAATCTAGAAGTATACATATTACTACTTTAGAACACTTTATCATATAATATCAGGATAAAACTGCAGAGAAAATATCTATATATAAATAGGCAGTGGGGAAACGGTTAATAACTCTCCCTCGTGTTTCTCAGCAGATTTTCTACATTCGTTTTTTATTTTGTAGCTCTTGAGAAGTTTTAATGTTAAAAAAAGTGTTGCTTTCCTCTATGGTTGAAATTCAACTTCTGGACGAGGACCCATGTACATAAAACAAAAGATTGAAAATAAAATAAAATAAAAAAAATACTTTGTTGTTTCAAGGAGCGTTAAATATCATTATAAGTTTTATTGGACTAGCTCTAAAATGTAGATGAGAGAACACAACGACAGGTCTTTGGCGATAAACTTTCAACATCAAGTCTGCTGACCATTACAAATGCCCCACCCGACGTTAGTACCATCAGCTACTTTGAAACTAGTTAGCTTATATCGTTTCGAAGAATGAATAGCAACGCTATCGTTTTACAGCTCATAATTCATTATTTGTCAGCTTCTAAGAAAATCCGCTTCACGGTACTGCAACATAAACCGCGAGGCGGTAAAAGAAACAAATAACATTTACTAGTTTTACACGCAGTGCAGAGGGATTCGTTAAAAGGGTGAAAAGGCTGGTTCGTCACATTGTTTATTCAGTTCGGTCGTCGGTCGGGCAAGCCCTAATCGCGATCGATTGTTGGAATGTTCGGCCTTTCGGTTCGTGAGGCAACGTCACGTAGACTACCGTATCTGAAGATACGTTTTTAGGAGGGTCCCGGGATTGCAAAGTTAGAACGAGCATCAATCCTCCGCTAAAAACGTTTGGAAAGATAGGCCTGGTAATGAATTTGCCAATCCCGTTTTTGAGATCCATCAAAAGGCCAACTGTACTATTCTTGCCTGCAATTTTAATAGCGTCTATTGGGGCTAACTGGTTCTAGTGAATATCGTGTTTATATATATATATATATATTGAATTACAAGAAAAAAGATGAGTGATTGCAGTACTTGCTAATACTGTATAATGTACGCGATACGTAGCCAGAAGAAAATATATTTAATTTTTCGTTAATAATATAGAGAACATAATGCTTATGTCGATAGAAGGTTCAATATTGGACAATTCAATATATCCATATAAGCATTTAAGTACCGATTCATATTTAAGCTCAAAATATTACGTCACTTTATTAATTAACATCAAGTAAAATTGAGGTTAAATGTTAGACAAATAAATAAAAAAAAAGATGTGCCATAAAGACACACAATAAAAGTGAAACTTTTGTATCGCATGGAAACATTAGAATTTAAAAGCCAACGTCATGTTGTATTCCCAAGTGGTCACCCATTCAAATACTGACCGCGCTCGTCGTTGCTTGACTCTGATGATCGGACGAAAACCGGTGTTTTCAACACTCTACCCGACACGATGTTTATCTCCACCACCTTTTGTCACACAAAAAGGTTGCCGATTACAATTTTAAAGTCCTACTGTAAGAAGTTTTACTTTAAAAAAATGCAAGTAATGTATCCTGGAATTACACTAATATGTATCTTTCATTTCGTTTTATTTACTTTGCGTAAAATAATCTTCAATATTTTCTATTAAATCAAGTTTAACATACAGTTTTGATATGGCAATAATAAAAATTTAGAACTATTTACATTCTCAATGCCCCCCGAGTTCATTAAAAGAAAACCTGAATATTCGGGTCAGGCTGATACGAATACTTTCGCAAAGTGTTACCAGTGATCCATTATGTCGTCATCATCGTGGTCCCCTTCGATTTCTCGCGTTTTCATTTCATCTGTCTCTGTCACACTTGAGTGTGAATCGCCAATCTCATGTTTATAATAACTATGCAAATTGGAGCATTTCAATATTGCGCTTGAATAGGGTCCGATTCGGCTTATTGTAATTGAGTTTCTGACGTTTTTGTTCCTGCTGTATGACGATTCAATATTGTACACTGTATGGAATCACGTATTCTTATGAAACTCATTCAGTACTGTTGAAATACTCTATTATCATTTTAATTAAATAAAACACAATTATAACGTCAAAATATTTCTTTATTTTTTATATCAAAGAAGGCAAACGAACTGGTGGGTCACGTGATGTTAAGTGATCACCATCGTTCTTAGACACTAGCGACATCAGGGAAGTTGCAAATGCGTTGCTAGCCTGTATATGGGAGAGGGGGAGGGGAAGTAAAGGTAAGGAAGGAAAGAGTAAGGGAGGTGTGCCTCCGGCGCTCTCACTGACCGAACGAAACACAACAATGCAAGCACTGTTATTTCACGTCGGTTTTCTGTGAGAGGGGTGGTACTACCCCGGACGAGCCGACCCATTCATGCTGAAACCAGTAATAGCTTCAGCGTTACTCTACCACTTACCAATTTAATCAAGTATGCCATAAATTTTACATACAATAATGAAAACTAACAATACTTAATTCAATTCAGGTCCTGAAAAAGCTGGCACTAATTATGTTATGTTAAATATTACTATCGGTTCGAAAAACACTCCGATTATTAAAAAGAATCATTAATAAACGATTGCGTCTATTGATTATACGTTTTAGTATTATACCAGGGATTTTTCATATTTTTTTTTATGCCCAAAGACAGCAAACTGGCAGACGATCCATCTGATATTAAATGGTTACAGTCGCCTATGGATAACTGCAACACCAGAGGTATCGCTGTTATGTTGCCGACCTTGAAGAGCGTGTTTTAATCCCTTTTTGAAGAGTCCCATGTCATAACCCTGGGGGAACACAGTACCAGGTAACTCATTCCACATCGCCAAAGTGCGCATAACAAAGCTTCTAGAATACCTTACGGTTGTTGCTATTTTGCTGGGCTTTAGTGTATGTGGATGAGCAGCCAGCCAGCGGCGGGTGGTGCGAGTTTGCAAAGGGGGTGAAGGCACCATATGAAAAAGTTCTTCAGAACACTCTCCGTTGTACATGCGATACAGAACACAGAGAGACCCAATGTTTCTGCGAAATTCTAATGAGTCTAGACCGCGTGTCAGCTCGGGATCGTCAACAATGCGAATAGCTCGCCTTTGCATGGAGTTAAAAGGAGAAAGCTGATAGGTAGGAGCACCAGCCCAGATGTGCGAGCAGTACTCCATATGAGGCCGTACTTGCCCCTTGTACAGCACAAGTCGTTGCATTGGGGTGAAGTACCGCCTTGACCGGTTGATGATACCTAGCTTTTTAGTTGCCAATTTAGCCTTACTTTCCAAATGAAACCGAAACTGCACATCGCTAGATATGTTGAGACCAAGGATCCCGATATTACTAGAAATGTTTAGAGAAATGCCTTGGAACTTAGGCGCTATAACAAATGGGGTTTTTTCGTAGAAAACGTACAAACTTGTGTCTTTGATGAATTGAATTAGACAAGGTTTGCCTCTCCTCAATCGGAGGCCTTGTCCACCGATCTTTCAATCTCTGACACAAGTTTAGTCCGTCTTTTTTTTTTGAATAGAAATGGAGTAATTTCCAGATGTCGCTACAGTCCGCGGAACCTATAGTAACATTTTTAAAGTCATACCAAAACTTATTATCCTGCAAATTGGTATTATTATGCTTTGAGATTTTATTAAAAAATGTAACTTCATTGTCTAAAAGTCTTTGGCTGGTTTTACTGATTCGAAAGCAAGGCAATTGATTTATGTTTATTTGTAGTATGAAAAGTATTCGGCGTTTGATTTGGCACGTCTGATAGAAGAGTGAGATGCCCGGTTAAGATCGACTTGTTTCGGATTTGTAAAGCTTCCTCTCTATCGCACCGTGCAACGACTAGAAAAGACAAACATAACGCTATACGAAACCGAACATATCCCCAACTATCACGGGTTTTTCTCCATGACTCACCAGACTAGGCCCTCTCGGCAGCAGCCCAAGCCTAGGTTCGTTCCCTCGGCATTGAGCCCTTGAGTACGCTGCTCGCGCTATACAGTGACACTAAATCTTACATCAATGCGACAACATTACACATATCACCTCCACACACGTGCATGCACACATGCTTACAAATGAAAGTGCCCTTGCACCTACCCTTTTATTTTTCCCTTATCGAACTGAAATAGTTTAGAAAAATTATCCGACACAAAACACATATAACAGTTGTCGAGGTATGTATGCTTGGTACACATGTACGTATGTTTAAATAACTCCTATAAGTATAAATATGTAGCTTAGCTTAGGTTAGCTCAGATAGGTCGCGAATTGCATGTATCAGGCAACAGCCCAAGCCGAGGTGTGCCGGACCCCCTTGAGCTAGTTGCCCAAACAAAATCGGCTGAGTGCCGCAAGCGCTCGCCTTAGTAGTCCGGTGAAGCTGTTAAGACCATAGGTCAATAGCGTACTCAGTTCGAAAAAAAAAAATATCCCTATGACTTGAAAAATCAAGAATCGGGTAGTGTATTCCAATCATTTACAAAATTTGGTGTACTTAAGTTTTGTGAACATGAAATAAATGAACAAATATTGAAATGGCAGATTACAACTAAATTACCAATTCTTGTTCTTTAATTTTTATAACCTGAAACTTAAAAATATACTTCTACTAATTCTTATATAAATTAATAGAAGCAAGGTTTATATATAACCATTTCTCTCGTAATGTACAAAATGAATAAAATCTTCGGATTTACTGACAAGCTCTGCTCGTACAAAGCTCGGATTGGCAATAAAGTTATTACCTAGGTCTAGCGCACTAATGCTATTAGGTTCCAGTATAATTCTTCGCTTTGTAATAGCGGCAATAACCCGTTTGATAACACTATTTATTGCAATCTAATAAACTGTAATGCAGTAGACTAACAGGTTTAAAGTATTTGTTGCTCTAATGAAACAGTATTGGTAGTTTGGTACGCTTCCGTCTCATAATTGGCCTAAATAAATCAACGACATAAACATGGTATGTTGTTTGATAATTTAAATTTCTCGAGTACAATGATTTAGAGCTTATTGCCTCTTATTCAATAAATACCTTGCATTTAATTAGAAACTGCATATTTGATTTTGTATTGCATTTTATACAAGTCGGTCTAATATTCAATTAACCTAATTATGGCAGGAATAGGAATTAAAGTTTTAAGTTTATAATTTTAGGAATCGAGTAGTAAAACCGAGATCATTATTAATTAATAACATCACGGCTTATGCTTATATATGAATACAAATGAAATATTCATTACTACGAACCGACTTAACTTAGTTATAATTAACGTATAAAAATATCTAAGAAAGAACTCTCAAATAAAAGAGAGTTAGATCTCCGAACAAGAAAAGGATATCTGTTTTCAGTACTAAGCTATAATTACTTACACAATTTTTTAATTAATCTCTACATGCTAATCTATGTTTAAACACAATACAATACAAGTTAAATTTGATGTAAATTTAAATCATTATAATAATATTTTAAGTTATTGTTTCATTAACTCAATCGGCTTAGTGCCTTTAGCGCTCGCATTAGTAGTCCGGTGTAGTTGTGAAGACCTTGCTGGGTTAACAGCGTGGTCATTTCGAAAAAAAAAAAAGTTTCATTAGTTACTTAAACAGTGTAAGTGAGCACTAAGTTAGTTATATGGTGGGTTAAAATTCTAAATCATTGCTGATGGTAAACCTCATTAGGCACGCTATTTGTATTTATATATCTAATGTATACATTATATGTTACTGTAAGTGGCGTGCGTGTCATACTTACAATCGTTTTTAAAGAGAATTTCTATAATTGTACATAGTCTGATAATCATATAATTATTTAATACAATCTAAAAAAAATGCGTGTGGAGCTACGGGTACAGCTAGTCTATACATATAATAAGAATGCAAGTCTAATGTGTATGCAGCCGTCTAGGAAATAGTAATAAGGTACATTTCAATCATTTTTTGAAATGTTTGTCTGTCTGTTTACAACAAGCATTACTGTTAAAGTACTAGGTTCACAATAAAACCAATCAAGCATATCTTCGAAAATACCTTAGTGTTTGTTTTATTAAAATCGGTCCACTCTATCAAAAGCTATTGTTTTTTTAATGACGACACGGCGTAAGTACCAGAGTGAGAAAAGTAAATATGAATTATTGTCAAATTCCGATCCCTAGACGATCAATAGTATTGTTTATTTGATAGAAAAAATGTTAAAACTAACACAAAACAAAACAGATAAAATATACTGAAGTTCTAACGACAAGTGCTGTTACAGCAAAAAGATGTATTCGCAAATCTGTCATCGAGTGTCATGTGGTCGCTACAGTTTATGTTTTGCCACATATGCACGAAGCAAAAAGTTTGCATTGCTGTCATTCGATGCAACGACGTTGGTGGTTTCCACGTATTCAGACAGAGATAAGGATTTTTGTTTACAAGTAACATTTCATATATTTTTATAGATACTTTTTAGTTTATTTTGAACGTTGAAAGTTGTTCTAAAGTGGTCCGTGTTAATTGAATTTGGAGACAAACTTTAAATGTAAAAATTAAGACACTAAACTTTTAATATTAGTATTGTATCCTTGTTACGTTTTGAAGTTTAATTTTTTTTTTTAGCATTAAAGCTTCTCAATTATTACAGTCATTGTCGAGCAGGTTATATTATATTACTCCTTTTTTGTGATACTTGCAATGTTCTCTATGACTCATCCATGTGGTAGAGCCACGCTGAAGCTATTATTGGTTTCAGCATGAATGGGTCAGTTCGTCCGAAGTAGCACCACCCTCTCACAGAAAACCGACGTGAAGTAATAGTGCTTGCATTGTTGCGTTTCGTTCGGTCAGTGAGAGCGCCGGAGACCCATCTCCCCTCACCTCCCCTCCCCCCTCCTCTTCCTTCTCCTCTCCTCTAACCCCTCTCTCTTTCCCCCAAACACAGGCTGGCAACGCACTTGCGACTCTTCTGGGGTTGCTAGTGTCCATGGGCGGTGGTGACCGCTTAACAACAGGTGACCCGCATGTTCGTTTGCCTCCTATGTCATACAAAAAAAATCTTATAAGATGGTGGCTCCCTTGTTAGAACTTTTCAGGGAGTTTTTGTGGCATCTCAGAATTCATGCTCCATTCCATCTACTTATGCACAATAAGCGATCTATATTGCGTAAAACACCACCAATAGTACAAAATATAGAGTCAAATAACACAAGATTATGAATCTATACTAATATTATAAAGAGGTAAAGTTTGTGAGTTTGTGACGTTGTAGGACATAAAGTCAGAAACTGCTGGTCCGATTTGAAAAATTCTTTCAGTGTTATATATATTTCATTTATTGAGGAAGGTTATAGGCTATGAACACGCTACGTCGTGAGATCATCGCGGCCATAGGACCTGATCTCTCGCTCTTGACCGTCATCTGTAGGATGGTCGAGAACGAGACCGGATGGAATTCCGTCGCCTTCTACTGCGAGGCGGTTATGCAAGTAAAGGAGGCGGCGGAGAGGGAGAGGGAGCAGACCAGTCAGTTACCCTCCCGCGGTCGACGACCACGGTGGCGCAGGGTCAACAATGACTTAATGCCGCCGTAAAAAGGGCCTGCGGGCGGTGGACAGGGGCACGTCTGTCGCCCTGGCAGTTATTTGCACAGGCCCGTGTAGTTGAGGCGCATTGTGCCGATGCACCTCCCATGATCGTCGGGGAGGTCAACTGTCGCCCTCCCCTGAGGGGTCTACCATTCCGACCCCTCGACTGCGAAGAGGCCCCTTATGAGGGGCCTTCATCTGCCGGGGAGTAGACGCATTGCCAGTGGCAGCTCCTACTTCCCGGCCTATAGGTGAGTGAAGGCACCATGGGGTTTTAGTCCGTGCAAGTCGGACATAACCCACCCTCAGCAGCCCGGCTGGGGTGGGTATCCACAAAGGGATTTCCCCATGTAAAAGAAAAAAAAAAGGTTATAGGCTATATATCATCACGCGAAGAGCAGAAGGAGCGGAACACCAATGAAGAATGTTTCAAAATCAGGATTTTTTTCCTCTTGAGAACTTCCGCTGCATGTTATGATTAGCCCAAAGCAACTAATCTACGCGAACGAAGTCGCCGGCAGGCTCTAGTAAAATGTAAAAGGCACAAAGTGACAGACTAAGATCCTGCTAAAAAACTCTAATTTGAAGTTTAAAATGTGAATGTAACAACTCGGTTGCAACGATATTCGTGATTTGTATTTTTGAAATGAGAATCTTTAATAGTCCTTGATTATACAACTTTAGGGTACAGTGCACACTACAACTTTCTTTAACAGATAAAGACGGCTAATCGTATAAGTCTATCTCACTCGTTCCTTCGCCTGCGGTAAGATAATATTCTACAGAAGGGCTTAACCTCTTCAAAACTCAAACCCTTGCCATTGTGAGGTGCATATTAAAGGGGGCCGGGGCTTTTCTTGTGACCTCTCTCCTTGATTGAAGTTCGCAGTTGAAAGCCAAAAACGGTTAAATAATTTTGGTTAATTCTTGGCTTTGTTCAGCGGCATGGCTTGTTTACTTGTAATTAGCTTTGATTATTTAAATAGTTTATACAATTCGTAATATACCAGTAGATTTTGGTTTCATTAGTTTAGATATTTGATTTTATTAGATTAAATTAACTGAAGTTATCTAAACAGTTTCACTCTAGGAATTGAGTATATTCTTGGATTGAATTCGAATTTAATTAGTTGAATTAATATAGGTAAAGTTTAGATAGTTTTTTAATGTGAGGTATTTACAAATAAAAAAAAATAGGTTTGTTTATACACACATCGATTTTTATAAAAATAATGTGCGCGTAGTATATTATACTAGCCTCTGCCCGCGACTTCGTTCGCGTGGAATAGATACTTTGGGCTAAAGCTAACACGCAGCGGAAGCTCACAAGAGGAAAAAGGGCTGATTTTTAAACATTCTTCATCAGTGCTCTGCTCCTATTGGCCTTATAATGATGATATATAGCCTATAACCATCCTCGATAAATGACCTATGTAACATTGAAATAATTTTTCAAATCGGACCAGTAGTTCCTGAGATTACCCCCTACAACGTCACAAACTTTACCTCTTTATAATATTAGTATAGATTAAAACTTTTTAGAAAAAGTTCCTATAAAATTTAGTGAAATCCATATCATAATCCGTTGGTGTCTTTAAAAACTAAGGAAATACACCGACAGGCACAAATAGTTTTTTGCATTTAAAATCATTTTCAGTTTTCAATTTTATTATCTCGTACTTTACGCGCCATAAGTGTCATAACGACCAACGTTGGGGAGCGGAATATTGTTTCTCTTTATTTTGTTTGCATTTCGCAAAAAGTAATTAAATGGACCGCTGAAGCCGACAATATTCCTTTAACCAAACAACTACATAATATGGAGTGTAGTCGAGAAAGAAGAGTGAATGTGCTATTACTGGATGAACGGGTTACATCGTAGAACTCGGGTAGTCCGGTGAAGCTGTTAAGACCTCGCTGGGTCAATAGCGTAGTCAGTTCGAAAAAAAAAGTAGACCTCGTTTTCACTTTCCATCAGGTGTAACTGAGGTCAAGCGTCACTGTATTATAAAAAAAAGATTCTCATATAGTTATTCTTTTGGATTCCATGTATTGTAATAGTACTAATAGGGTATATACAAAATTTAGTGGAAAATATTTGTAGATGGTAGAGCCACGTTCAAGCTATAACTCGTTTCACTATGAATGGGTCGGCTCGTCCGGGGTAGGAGCACCCTCTCACAGAAAACCGACGTGAAGTAACATTGTTTGCATTGTCGCATTTCGTTCGGTCAGTGAAAGCACCGGAGGCCCACCTCCCCCTTCTCCATTCCCCAACGCACTTGCGACTCCTCTGGTGTTGCTGGTGTCTATGGACGGTAGTGATCACTTAACATCAAGTGACCCAGCATTTCGTTTGCCTACTATGATATAAAAAAAAATTGCAGTGCCAACATGCGTGAAAGACACGTGTGTATCTTAATACTGCTTCATTAGTTTATTATACTTGAGCCCTGAGGAACCCTACTTTATTTTCTAAAATAAATGTACCTTAAATTACTCTTTATAATATCAGCTATCTAGCAGTAAGTCCTGTGAAAATTAGTCCAACCGTTTTGGAGATTAGCCGGAATAGACAAAAAATTTAATTTTTTTTTTTGTTATAGGTATTGTATATACCTTCATATATATTTAGTAAAAAGTTTTCATAGCTTCTCCGGACTAAAACAGTTGTTATTTTGACATTACAAACATACACTTCAATTTTATCAATATGTATAGGTAATATTTAGCAAACACATTTTGTAAGCGTATATCAACTGTATCTTATAATAATTTAAACTGCCAATGTCCATAAAAATGAGTAAAAGATTTCACACTCTTATACTTTCAAATGGAGTTAATTATCAATTTCGTTTTTAATGGTACTTTATTCATGGACGTAACTATATCCTACTGTTAATCTATCATTCATCAATCATTATTAAGGATTTAAATTTTCCAAATTTGAAACAGGAAATTTTAAAATATATATAGACGACTATTTCACTAATAGATTTTACATTATATCTGCATAATATAAGCGTTATTCTATATGTATTAGCTTTTATAACGCACAAGAAGTCGCGGAACAAAATGGTTCATTAGAATTAAATAAATATATGTAAATTCAAATTTTTTGAAGTTACACTTCTCTTGGCGCGTTAGGGAAAAATTATGAGAGAAAATTTTTAAGATGCGTGCGCACACCGTCATGAAAAACCAAAACCCTGAACCCTACTTGTATTTCTTTGTATTAAAACTTTTAATGTATTAACCTGTTTTCTATTGTTAGTGTCGTTTTTTCTACAAAAGTAGAATAAGGCGAAAGATAAAATGTTTGAAAAGATTTTTATCTTGTTACTCCAAAGAAGTGTAACTTCTAACGCGTGTACATAAGTACATACACACTTTTCTTATTTATATCTTTTGCAATGAATGAACTGGGTATGAGATATGGAATTTAATAAAAGGCTGAAATAAATGTATGCTAGGAGTTTCTAAAATTGATACTTGAAGATTATTAAATATGTTAGCTGTGTAATATGATATGTGCTGCCACAAAAGCCAGTGTCGCTGAGCTTCGTGTATCAGATTACCAACTCTTTGCGGTTTACGGAAACGTCATGAGCTTTGCGGTTACAAAGCTTCTCACGGCACCTATCCTGACGCGTACGTTATAAATAGTTATACTCCATATTAGCTGTTCTCGCGATTTTGTCTGCGTGGAATTGTTACTATGGGCTAACACTAACACGCAGCGGAGGCTCTTTAAAGGAAAAAAAAAAAACAATTTTGAAACATTCTTCATTGGTACTCCGCTCCTATTGATCTTAGCATGATGGTATATAGCCGAGTCTTCTTTAATTAATGAGCTATCTAACACTGAGATAATTTTTCAAATCGGACCGGTAGTTCCTGAGGTTAGCACGTCAACCAAACAAACAAACTCTTCAGCTTTATACTAGTATAGACTAGCTGACCTGTGCAACTTCATCTGCACCAAATCGGTGGTTTCAATTATATTTTACAACGCGAAAAATTTTGACAAACAAAATCTGACTACAGCCACACCTACCGTTTCCAATTGTGAATCCAATATATCCAGAGACTCACTCAAACATATACTTAGTTGGTATGTACGAAATCTTTTAAGATAAGCCTGGTACCTGTTCGAAGCATCACCTACCGGGTTCAATTAAGATTAAAACTAACCTATATGTATATATATATATATTGGTGTTAGAGTAAAAAAGAAGCATAAGGAGATGAAATACAGCTTAAATTTTTAGCAATCTATCTACTGTATACAGCGCAAAGAAAATTTATCAAAGTTCGTCAAAAATTTCATTCTACAAATTTTGACTTCCATCCTTTATCCTGGAGAATCCCTTGCGTTTTATGGGACAAAAAGTGTCCTAGATGAATTTTTATAATATTTGTTATCACTGTGTCAAGTTTCGCCAAAGTTGGTTCAGTATTTTGGGGATGATACGTGTTAACAGGGACAGAGAGACGGACAAAAATTGTAAAAGGATTATTTTTGGCTTCTGTATTGATAACCAAGTCTACCCCGATTATACTTTTCAATAAATATTTAGTATACAGATTTGACCTCGTTATAGTGGTATATAGATTATGAAACTATTTACAATAGATTAACTAAAACCATTTTAGCACACCTTACATCTGAAGATGATATTACGAAAGTCTCAAGTCCCGCGGACCACATGTTTCCGTAATTTATTCGTTCCCTAAAGCAGTGCATCACTGGAGACGCTGCTGGTGCCCGTGGCGTGGGCGGCACCCACCATTGTAACAAAATAATGTCTCCTCGCTATAACCTTCTTCTCAATGGAAGTGCGCTCCAAAAGGCACCTTATCCCGACTAAACAAACACGTAAATAGAGCAAACAAAGAAACCAGATGGTACGAAGCGATAGCGCTGAATAATCAACGCTTAAACGTCTGGAAAAGGAAGATACGGTAATGTAATATGAATAACAAAACGACAGAGATATATTCTCTATTTAATTCTTATTACCAACCAGCGACAATGGTCGAAAATGTTATGAATTAATACCGTTGCTATGAATCATTGACGATTTGGCTACACATACCGTTATAATAAATTCATTTCAGGCATTTTTTGGTCGGACCATTGTTCGTATAATTCATATAAAACAAGGCATTTTTACAGGTGAATTATTTATTGGAAAGAAACACAAATGTTGTTTTGTAAATATTTATTTCTAGGTGAGTATATTAACACAATAATTTATTTATTTTGTTAATTATAGAATATATTTACTTTTGTCTGTAAAAAATTCTACTATATAACAATAAATGTTTTATCTCTTCTTTGCTATTTATTTGTTTTTCCTTCTCTATATAAATGATTAATTACCATTAAATCATTGTAATATGAGATCAGTATAAAGTTTTTTATTAATATTACACCTAATAAGGATTATCTTTGGTATCACGGTGTTTAACTTTATATAGGCATTAAGTAAAAATTAAGTATAGGTGTCAAAAGAATGCTATGGAATATAAATGATATATTTCTTACGATAAATAAAATCAACACACATTTTAACCGTATATCCGACTAGCTGTTACCCGCGGCTCCGCACGCGTTTTTTGAATGTATTAAATAAATTGAAAATTGTTATTAGATGTGTAAATAACAATAATACGCTTTCAAAAATATTTGTAAGTATGACACGCACATCATCTACAGTAACAGGTAACATGTACATTATATATGTGAATACTAATAGTGTATCGAATGTGATGGGATTTATCATAAGCCACATAGCTGGAACTTTAAACTACTATCTATGTATCATCCTCAGTGGTCACTTACACTATATAAGAAAGTAATGAAAATATTAAGCTATACATTATCGAACAATATGTGTTCAATCCTTTATTATATAGATATAATATGTCCATATTGTTGTATAATCAAGTTATTAATTTACTTTGCTATAATTTAAATCACATATAAACATATGACTTTTCATTATATTTATTCTTGGAGTCCAGTACAATGTACGTCACACGCGTATATTTACAGTGATGAATATATTTTTCATCAATTTCACACATACGAATGCACGGATAACAATTCATCACAACATAGTGTCAACAAAATCCTGTTCCACGTCTGTCTATATGTCTGTTTGCGATAAGATCAAAAACGCATCTTCATGCCGTTTTAACCAATATATAAAATGATTTTTGGGCAAAGTTTAGGTATAGTTTGTCTTATTATTTATTTTAGAGCGGGTATCGTCTGCTGAACTCGCTAGCTTAAAATAAAACAGCTAATTAGTTAGTTATTTGCCCGTAAAATTCCCGTTCAAATATTACTTGTAGTCCGTTGAAGCTATTAAGACCTTGCTAGGTCAATAGCGTAGTCATTTCTAAGAAAAAAAAAACCGTTCAAATAGGTCCAGCCATTTCGCAGATTACCCGGAACAAATAAAGAAACAGACATATCGATAGAATTAAAAAAAAAAAATTGTTGATATTTGTAGCACCGCAGATATATGTATTCATCAAAACTAACGTAGAATAAACTTTTTGAGGAGTTTTTGGCGGTATTTCAATTTGTCATGTAGAGGGTTTTGTATTTTATTCATAATCTTGTGTTATTTGACTCTATATTGTGTTAAATTGGCGGGGTTTTACGTAATATGGTTTGATTTTTGTGCATAAGTGAAATGAATGAAAAATTATACCACGGATCATGTATTCTGGGGTCTTGAAAATTAAGAAGATAAATATTTACGAAACATTATATAGAAGATTTGGCGCTTACACCTTTACATTTACTTAGACATAGAAGAAAACTGGTAGAGAATACATAAGAACTACCTATATTGACAACTTCAGAATTGGCAGTTTGGATTAATTCCTTCGCCGGTATTGATGGACGAATATTATTAGTACTAACCTTTTAGAATAGCAGCACAAAATAGACTTTTAAAATGTTTGCGATAGCAACGTACTACTTATAATTAAAAATAACGTAAAATTAACTTTTGAACAGGAACACAAAATAAACCCTAATAATATTTTCGATAGAATCTTATCATGTTACCAGGGCAACGCATATAATACTGACACTGACACGCAGCGGATGTTCTAAAAATAGTCCGATTTTGAAACATTCTTCATTAGTGCTCCGCTCCTATTGGTTTAACCTAATGATATGGCCTATAGCCATCCTCGATAAATGAGCTATCTAACACTAAAATAAACTTTCAAATCGGACCGGTAGTTCTTGAGATTAGCGCGTTCAACCAAACAAACAGACTCTTCAGCTTTATAATATTAGTATAGATCACTATAATTGTGCGGAAAAACCCATAAGAGTGTAAATAACATTTCTTAAAACCATAAGAACAGCAATAAAATTAAGAAAGGATAAGAACGTTAACGCGGAGATATTCAATACGTGAACGGAGAGTTTCAAAGAACCCGCTTTGATGTATTCGGTCGAGCGTTTGTGTTTCGATGGTGTACCAACGCGCACCGCGGCAGGTCCAATTTTCCAGAAGAACGAATCGCGGCGAGCAACTGATGCGTTGTGACGCGGCGCGACGCGGGGCGGCGACAGCTAGCGAGTTCGCGCTTGCTATTAATTACTTTCGCCAAGTCGAACGGCGACCGGTAGGGCTTCGTTTCAAACTGTCACGATTGGTTTTTGTTACATTATTTTTTGCGATGAACTTGCGCGGGTTAATTTTATTGGCACACTGGCTAGCCACATCACCCTTTAAGCTGCAAAGTCATAGGTTTCCTTAACGAAGGAAGGTGTGAACATAATCACCACGCGAGTACACATATTAGTGATTTTGAACTCTGAAAATCCAACTTTTTACATTCTGACACTGTAGGAACTATTTGATAATTTCTTAAGTACAGGTTTCCTCAATATGTTTTCCTCTACCATCAGCAGATAGGGTTACCAGTTAATATCACTAGATATATTCGAATTTCGTTGTCCGGTGACGCTGTGAAGACCTTGCTAAGTTAATAGCGTAGTTTGTTAAAAAAAAGTCGAATTCCGAAATGTTCGTTGTTTTCATTCATCATTCATCGAATTAACATTCCATCGGTTAAACTACGTGACGAGTATTAATGCGGAAAATGTAATCACATAACTACGATTCAAACTTTAAATCTTAGATTGTGAAAAACAGAAGAACAATAATGGCGCACCTACGAAAATCTGGTCTGTAAAATTTGGAATTTTAAGTAATTTCATACATAAATAGTTCACTCATCATGACAGTTTAGAAAAAATGATGTTGATGTATTAGAGCGGCAATTGTTGTTACTGTTGCAATTAAAATAAAAAAATCCTTAATATGTATTAACGTTTTTTTAACTGTTGCGTAAAAATCTCACTTCTAGCAGAATATAACAAGTATTTTTTAATTACTTTTAGGAGTTTTTGCCGGGATTTTGGTCGGTCATGTACTGGATTCTATTTCTTATTCATAATCTTGGATTATTTGACTCTATATTTTGTAAAATTGGTGGTGTTTTACGTAATACTAGTCGGTTATTGTGCAAAGTTAAGTGAATGGAAAATAATACGACGGAACATGAATTCTGAGGTGCTACAAAAACTCCCTGGGCAGTTCTAACAATGGAGCCACCATCTTGTTGGAACATTAGGTGAACATTTTTATTAGTAATAATTTAATAATCTTCGCATAAACTGTGACATTTTGAAAATAGTTTTATAAAGTGAACCTCATTGCGAAAACTGCAACATAAGTTACTTAGCACGTCGACTTAACCGCTTTAACAATGTCCCGTCTACATTCACCGCATTAGTGTAAGTTCGCTGCTGGATTATTCGACCGCGAATGTGCGTGGCTTTTTGCCAAATGCATAACTAAACGGGCGTAGTTATGTAAATTCGGTCGAATTCATTTTCTTTTTTTTTAGTTAATATAGCTGTTTTAGCAAATTACGTTAGCATTTAAAGCTATTTATACTTTTGTTTGAGTTACGAGATAACAAGTATGTCTAATTTCTTTACCATGTGAATCACAAGGGTCATTTTTGTAGTTCATTGGTTTAGCCTCTTTGATCAGTCTCAGCTGATGTCAATTTACGACGTGCTAAAATTTAAATAACATAATTTTTGCTTACGTTCAAATACAATTACAGATTGAAGATTTATAGCTATTGATGTTGGTATTAGGAAATGCCCAATTAATGTGCTATGATTTCACTACGAAGTTCTTCTTATTTTTAATCTATTTTACGCTTTGTAGGATTAACTAAAATGTCAGTCGATGTTAAAAGACAATATGATCCAAGATAATATGACTTTGAACCTAAAGGAGCACTGACGCTCGAGCATAGTGCATTTTCCGATAATAAATATATGGAGGAATTGTTGAGGCGTATATGCTTGGTACACATATACGTTTCAACAATTCATACATATATGAATAGTTAGCTAGGTTAGCTAAGATAGGTCGCGATTTTGCATGCAACAGGCAACAGCCAAGCCGAGGTGTGCCGTGCACCCTTGAGCTGGTTGCCAAAATAAAATCGGCTGAGTGCCTTAAGCGCTCGCCTTAGTATTCTGGTGAAGCTGTTAAGACCTTGCTAGGTCAATAGCGTAGTCAGTTCGAATAAAAAGAGTGTAGTGCCATAACACATTTACAGTGTGCTTACGCTTGATTTTACACTAGAACGTGGTACACGGTCTTATGACATAGATTCGAAAATACGTTGATCGACGTGATATCTGAAGTTCAGTTTCTGAACAAGCTTCTACTATCTCATTACACCGTATCTTCTTTATCTGTACACATAATAAAAATGAAGTGTCTGTATGTAATATTAAAATGAAAAAAAAAAACTGATTGGGTATGTAAAGAAAAGTATACACGCTTCTGATAACAAAAATGCAATTTTTAAAATTTTTGTTTGTCTATCTGTTTGTTCCGGGTAATCTTCGAAACGGTTGGACCGATTTTGTCGGAAATTTCACTGACAGCTGAAATTATAGCAGGTTACCTAGGTTACTCTGAATTAGACCAGCTGATAACCGCGACTTCGCAATGCTATCTCCAAAACGGTTGGAGCGATTTTCACGGAACTCTCACGAACAGATAGCGGCTATCAGAACAGGTTATATATAACTATATGTATATAAACATAACATATTGAGGGGAGTCTCTATGACATATTTATTATGTTTGTAGTTATCGCAATGTTGTCGAGAGACGAATACATTATTATTTATAGTACCACCATCGCCATATGAGTAAAGGAGATAAATATTCTTTCAAATAATTTAAGACATGTAAAGACATGACAGCAGTATCAATTAATAACTACTCAATTATCAAAGCATTATTAAGATATCTCGTTAAATCCAGATTATATAATAAGGTATATTTAAAAAAATATATCTTAAGTTGAGTATTACTTTATACAAACCAGTAATGTCTGTTACATTCAACCGTTAGTTGTTACTGGTCTTGTCTTTTAATGATACTTAACAGTGATACTATCAGAGATCATATTAATTATCAATTCCTTAAAGTCGCAAGCATTATAACTATAAGAAACTGAAAACCAATCCTTTTCACCCCGTGTTGTTACGATAACTGTCACCGAATTTCTGTTTTACGCCTAAACAACGTGCGTAAGTTTTCTGATTTACGACCGATGTACAAGTTTGGCAGCCAATATTTCACGATTAAACGCAGTCGAGCTCGGTTTGGACGACATCTTAATGTTGATACGAAAGCTTTGGAATCATGGTTATGTTTTGAATATGGGAATAAATCCTAATCTTGACTTATATTTTAAATGTAAAAATGAATATGAATTAGTGAAATTTTAGATACACTGCCAGGGTACAAAATATGAACTGGGGTACCTTTTATCACGATAATATGTACTGTACCCTAGGAATGATTAAAACCAAAAATAATGCAGGCTAAAGGTGATCTTGAAATAAATAAATAAAGTATGAATAATTATGTTCTAAGAGAAACAATCTTTTCGAAGTTATACTTCTTTTGGCGCGTTAGGGAAAAATGATGAGAGTAAATTTTACAATGCGCGCGCACACCGTCACGAAAAACAGACACCTGAATTTAGCTATAGTCAACATTTGTTTCTTTCTATTAAAACTTTCAATGTATTAAATATCTTTTTTCTCTTGTTAGTGTCGTTTTTTCTACAAATGAAGAATAAGGCGAAAGATAAAATTTTTGAAAAGATTTTTATCTTGTTACGCCAAAGAAGTATAACTCTACCGCGTGTACATAAAAGTACATACCCACGTTTTTATGCTTTATAAGTCTAACCACAATTTTATTTGATACTAAACGATCATTAAGATGGTATGATCTTAAATCTAAAGACGATCTGACACTCAAGTATAGCTGCCACAGTACATCTATGTGCTGCTCGCCAATATGGTTTAATTTTCAAGGTGGTGGATAGTCGAGCCAACTTAAAAGAACTATTATCACCTTGTTTGCTTCACTGATAGGTCCATCTCAGATGTCTGAATGCACTATTAGTAAAGTATCGCGTCACAACCATTTTTAAAACGAGCATGGTGGAAATTTACTATAATTGTTTTAGAACGCATATTATATAAATTATTATATACTAACCTATGCCCTCGACTTCGTCCGCGTGGAATAGTTACTTTAGGCTAGCACTAACATGGAGTGGAAACTTTCAAGAGGAAAAAACCCCGATTTTGAATCATTATTCTATTGTGCTTCGCTCCTACTGGTTTTAGCGTGATGATATATAGTCGATAATCTTCCTTGATAAATGAGCTATATAACACTGAAAGATTCAGAAGAAAGATCACAAAATTTACCTCTTGTTAACATTAGTATAGATAATATTACAATACGATTTTTTTTTGTATCTTTGAGAAAGAGGTTCCTTAATGCCTCTTGCGTTAGGAGTTGCCTGGCAGAAATCATCATGTAAAGAACAAGCGTTATATAGGCGTCTTTGAACCTTACTTTTGTATGTTAGCATGCTTGCGCGTGCTAGTATCAATATTTGTTGTACATCCTCAAATGCATACTAATTTTATGTTTGGCTATTATAGAACTATATATGTGCCGTATATCGGCTGCTTATTAATTACTCAAAGCTATATTTGTGTCAGAGCGGTATTTTTTTCTCGAAATGACTACACTATTGGCCTAACAAGGCTTTAACAGCTTCACCGTACTACAAAAGAACGGTTTTGCTTTGAAACTAACTACAACAAAACCATGAACATTAATGTAGATTTGTATTTGAAGATACCATGGCGCTATATTGTAATGCCTTATCATTATTATTGTACATAAAAATCTAATGATATACATTTATGGAATCAGAATAGTTAATTCGTGAGAGCAATAGTACCTATTATGCACTATTATTATGCTCAGATATGCCTTTAAATTATTAAGTTCATCGTTCCGTCTCAAACAATGCTATCAGAAAGCCATTGACTTCATTGACATTAACTACGCAATCGTATATCCATATTTACTGCAATGTAGATAATTATAATGGTATTAAACGATATGATCTTATAGTTAGCTATCATGGTATGTATGTACATTATAGTTTAGGCTGTAATGGGGAGTTAGAGTGTGCTTTGATATGCAAATTATCATGGACAAGCAACATGTGGCGTTTGAGCCGTACGCCATGTTAAACCACCGTCCTGTGTTGGCAAAGAGCTACTAGCACAACTAACAACATCATTATAAAATCATGCTATAGAACCACTAGACAGGCAGTACGTAATATGTATATTTGACTACATATGGTTTTTATTAGGTCGGCTTTTAATTAAAGTTCTGTTTTTAAATCATAGTACATGGACAACCGAGCCTAGCTCGGATCTTTTTAATACTACTACTACTTTTAAACTAAAATAAATTGTTAGGTTTGCCTCACAAAATTTGGATTATTTATCAAAAAAAGATATTTTGAAAAAATATATCTCTCTTAAAATTATAATAATAAAATTATTTTTTAATCAAAATAAACTTTTAGGTTTGCCTCATAAAATTAGCAATTTTTTTTCACCAAAAAAAAACATTAAAAAAAGGTATCTCTTTTGTTGTCACTCGAATTCGAACTGGGGGGGGTTACACGGATTTTCGAAGCAACCAATTTCCATCTGAGCTATTTTTGTTTTAACAGCGGCGGCGAAATTTAGCTTCATATTATAGCTATATTTTCCTATATTTTTTCATTGCCTGAAAACTCAGTAAAATATATCTATGAATAAAATCTTGATAGATTGATTTATCGTCCCCGAAACCTACATACTAAGTTTCACGGAAATAGATGACGCCGTTTCCGAGATCCTGAATATATACAAATATAAAAATATACAAGAATTGCTCGTTTAAAGGTATTAAAATAATAATAAAGATAAAGATTACATTATATTATATTATTATATGTTCGCAATTTTGTGAATCTCCATGACGGGGTCTTAAATTTTTTAATTGGACAATAGATACACTTATGGAAAGTTTTAAGTTTATAAAATACTACAATTCTATCAAGACTCCGTTTTATTAAATTTCAATATGAAAAATACAATGAACTCAGTAAAGAATTCAATTTAGATATCCATAATACACCAGTTAATGCAGCAAGGTAAGCCGTCATCAAATCATTTTTCGACACGAGTGCCTGATATGTAAACCTTTCTATGTGCTTTTTTATTATTTAAGCAGCACTTAATTTCCTCTTGTTATCTCTCAGTCTAATTCGCTCTAAATTGTTTATTGTATTTTGGATTGTATGTCAATAACTGTTGATATTCCTTGAAATAAATAAATAGCACAAAATATAGATTAGCTCAACCAAAAACGAGTTATAAAATGGACAGTTTAAAAAAATCTTAAAAACATTTAGATGTTTGGCACATTTTATTTATTATTGGCAAAACAGTGCTTTGTCACTCAGATTAACCAACATTGATATGTGTATATATTAAATTTGTTTTAAAAAGCCTTTTTATACTATTTTTTATTAAACATACTTAATGCTGCATTTATTTTGTTACCTTCCGATAATAAATATATGGAGGAGTTGTTGAGGCGTGTATGCTTGGTACATATACGTTTCAACAACTCATACATATATGAATAGTTAGCTAGGTTAGCTAAGATAGGTCGCGATTTTGCATGCAACAGGCAACAGCCAAGCCGAGGTGTGCCGTGCACCCTTGAGCTGGTTGCCAAAATAAAATCGGCTGAGTGCCTTAAGCGCTCGCCTTATTAGTCCGGTGAAGCTGTTAAGACCTTGCTGGGTCAATAGCGTAGTCAATTCGAAAAAAAAAAGGTTTGTTAACTTTTTACTGGATAACTTATAAATTTTCGATAGCAGCATGTTCAGACCTCTATTATATTCTATCGAGTTAGTTAAGTTAAGGTGGTGATGAAAAGGGGTGAGCTTGAGAATTTGGCGAAGGAAAACCTCATGAAGAAATATTCGTGATATTAGTTTTAATATTTTCCGTAGAATAAATAAAAAAATTCAAACGAATTGAAATATAATGGTTACATAATTTTATATTGCACTTACTAAAATACTAGCTGTTACTCGCGGCTTTGCTCGTCTTGATGTAAATTTTGATCTATCCCTTGGGAACAATGCTTTTATCTGGTTGATAGGTGTCCTATGTACATCTTTGTACCCGTGACAACTTGTATACAAAATTTCACTAGCTATTGATTAGTTAAATATAATAAACGAACACATTAGCATATATACTAGTAGAATAAAGTATTGTTCCGCGGAATAACATAGAAAATTGATAACAAAGTATGAGTGGCAACCCTAATAGTAGGTACTAGACGTATTGAAGCGACGCAGCAATGGCTTGCCCGGCAACTTGTAGCGTTTTTATTAACCAAAACACAGACCACTTGTGTCTGGCATTTCGTTTTTATAGTTTCAATAAATACGCCGCTGTGCCAACTTGTACCTTTCACGTTCTATATTTTAAAAATATCTAACCCTTACTATTCGAACAGAATTATGTAAATTCTTATAACGAATGTAACAAAGGGTAACAGCAGTAGAATGCTTGAAGAACTTTCTGCGTAACTTTACAACTATGTCAGTTTTAACGTTATTAAAATAATATTATCTTTTACAGGTTGAAGTAGTTTTATTGTACAGCGTTTTGGACATCAATTACTAACAATGTTTAAGATATTTCACTAAAAGATTTTAGGAAAATACTCTGTTCTACCATAGTAAATGCTAATCCATATAAATAAAAATCAATTACTGTTAAATTATTATTATTACTGTAAACGTATTACTTCAGAACGGCGGCAACTATTTGGCTAATTCTTTTATTAGTATTTTTTAAATATCAGTACAAGATTTGCATGAAAGAATAACCGTAGAGAAAAGTGAAAATTAGATCTAAAAATCTACATATAAATGAGTAGTATTTATTATAGTAGTAGTAGTCGTATGATATAAATCAAACTACTGGGTTACGAAACAGACGGATGAGAAAAGATTACAAATGGCAGCGAATGTAAAGATGGATATATGGTGTAACTAGAATGGATAGGACTAAGAAAGAGTTTGTAAGAGGAAGTTTAAAAATAGCACCAGTGACAGAGAAGCTGAGAAGTAATATGTTACCACGGTATGGGCATATTAGAAGAAGAGATAAAAGTCATGTAACTTAAAAAGTTGTGATCTACAAGGTGGACAGATATAGGTTTTTTTTTTCGAAATGACTACGCTATTGCCTCAGCAAGGTCTTAACGGCTTCATCGGACTACGCTAGATATAGGTGTAAAGGAAAACCGAAAAAGGTATGAATGGATTATGTGAAAAATGATATGTGTATGAAAGATATGAATACTGGGATGATACATGACAAAGGAGAGTGGAAAAGGAAGACATGAAAGAAATGAGTGAGTAAATATATCATTTCTCCTTTGTTATATGGTCGTACTATAAAGGAGTCTTTACGGGTCTTTTGGTCTCTGTCTTGGTCTTTCGGTTTCATTTTCTTCGTTCGTATGTCTGTGGGATGCCGGGGCAGGTACCTATAATCATATGCTATAATCATAATCATATGCTCTAAGAATCTTTATAAATTAACGTGACATAATTTTAATATTAAAATTGTACGTGCGCACGCAATTGACACATTATACCAGTAATCAATCAAATAAAAATCTCTACACCTAATTTCAAATGACAGGAGCTTATAAAGCAGTGAATTTTCACATTTACGCCTCTGTAAATAAGGTTTGAATATAAAATGTCACCCAGCAACCCTTGAATAGGCGTCACTCCAAAATTGACAGCTGGCGTTTTGCTTTGATATTATTGACAGGCTAATTCATTAACAGTTAGAAGGGGATCGTTCACTACGTAGTCTCTTGTCGTGTATTATGTTGAGAGAATTTCCAACCTTCTCAAAAGAGCACAGTGTTCCTTTTTGTATGTTACTATAGTTCTTACCATAGCAAAACCTTGTTGTAGTGTGGAAACTTTGTAGCGATTCTGTTTTCATTTTCAAATAAATACAGATTTCTTGGTTTGTTTTAATTCACACTGATTTTAATATTATTGAGAGTAAATATTGCTGTAGAATTTAATTAGAATCGCGTTTGGGTATCAAATAATTTGATTTTAATTCTTTTTGAAATTAGGTTTTATTAGGCTTGGTTGTAGGAGAGAAAGAAATATATGGCCATTACGTTTTTGGCTGTGCTATCATTGATTAAGCGAGCGTACCTAAAAGGGACAATACACCGTTTAGTGCTAATGCCGAATGATGGTGTGTAGTACACAACACACATTCATAAATATAATAAAGTGTATATACAGGGTGATTATTTTAAAACGTAACAGAACATTTTATAAGTTGAGAAAAATATGTAGCCGAAATATTTTGGTAACATTTATAAGCATGTATGTTATTTGTAAAAGTTTTACTTCTTATACACTAATACATGTACTGAATTATTTCAAGTTCAACTTATTAATTGGAGAGATCTGAAATCCTGATCGGCAACCTTTACGTGTAACGAAAAATAGTGGGGGTAAACACTGTGTCCGGTAGAGTGTTGAAAACACCGCTTCTTGCCCGATAACCGAAATTAAGCAACGTTAGGCGCGGTCAATACTTGAATAGGTGAATGCCTGGGAACACCGCGTGATGTTGGCTTTTTATTGTATTTCTTTTTTATTTTCCTTTAATACAAAAGTTTCACTTCTATCCTGTGTCTTTACATAACATCTGTTATTTTCTTGTTCTTTTTTATTTAAGACCTAATCAGAAACATTTTCATATTGATATCATTCTGATAATAAAGTTATTCTTTTTTATACTAATAATATTTACAACAGACCTAAGTATTTACAAAATACACCTTTTCCTAGGTTAACATGCAAAATATCACTTGTCAAACGATCGCGTGACATTGAATTATCGTGAGTTGGAGTCGCGGTCGGTCTCAAACGAAGGGTGCTTTTCCGTTTACAGCACCTTGTACTACGCCCCCACCTTTTCTCACTTATTGTGTCACCCCTGTCACTATTTTTCATATACGTGTGTTCTCCCATCCGCTCTTGTACGCACTTGATTCGCGAAGCACGTACGCAGAGCAAGCTTACCGATGCACCCCACTATCTATGAGTTAAACTCTATGCCGTTCAGTTGAGGACTGATCAAAATTCTGTGATATGAAGATAGCGTCTCTAGAGAGGATGTCATCGTTTACGATCGATAGTCTGGGTCGAGGTACAATCGTACGCTTATTACGGAATTAAATCGCATAGTAGAACTATCGTGTTGATGTGTCGTTAGATATACTGTCTAGTGAGCATTCCAAAAGAATGAATTAATTTGAATATCCACTTTATTTTGTTGGATACAAATTTTGTTTATTTGGCCTTATTTTACAGAAATTAATGAAGCCTCATATATCTTCAGCTTTTGTTTAATATATTAGCTTAAAACCTTTTTTAAATACTTAAAGTTATAGTAGTGTGCTTGATAGAATTTCTCTGTCAGTAACAACTTAAAAAAACCGTTATACTTAACGCCCACGTGAACATAATTCCTAAACAATCTATTTTTAATACATATGTACTATCTATATACATATATCTATATATCGTATAACTACATATTCTTTAGAAGAAATTTCTTTATAAAATTTATTAATTTATAAAGAAAATGAGAAGATAATTCGATGCACGGATTTATTATTAAAAATATTTCAAATAATTTAATTTAAATTTAATAAATCCACCTTTTCTTTCCGATAACTCTCATCATGTAATTTCGTCCTGTTCTGCTTGCCATTGATTAGGAACGAACTATTACTAAAAGACAACTGAGGTCATGTTGTAATATGTATTTTCGATATACACAACCAACATAATATGTATTTATATTTCTTAACTTCAAATTACTATGTTACAGATTGTAACTCTTCAAATTATTTGAACGACTCATAAACACATAATCAGAAATATAAAAGCCCAATAAACGTGGGTAATATCCAACATAAACTGTAATTTATTATTTCAATTAAAAACTGAATCTGATATCGTATCGTACAATTAAAATATTTTCCAAAACACGTCATCAGCTTCTTCGACCAATTAAAACGGAACAATTACGGTACATTAAAACTCATTATCGTGTATTACGGTTCACTTAGCGTATATCTGATCATGTGCTTATATAAATGTTGGTAGAAATGTATGTCTAAATAAATTAGGCGTTCCGTATTAGATGATAAAAAACTGGGTAATTACGCTTTCTCTTTGTGGTTCATTGTTGTTGATGATTTTTTTGTTTAACGTTGTAGCAGGCAGGAAAGTAGTCCATCTGATATTGACTGACCACTTTACATCTAGCAATATTAGCTGTTTCAATGGCTCCGCTCACGTCAATTTAGATTTAACCTTAGTATAATAGATATAACGTTCTTCCAACAAACTGCATACTCTGTATATATGAATATGTGGCGTGCAGCGTACGCTGCGCGCGCGCGCTCCATCTCCCTTCCATGTATAGAGAGGCGCACAGAGAGGTACTCACCAGGTATCCGTAGTACCTCCCCATAGACCATCTCCGCTGGTGAACCCTGAATGTCTGGCTTCCATGCGGTTCTTAGCCCCAACATGACAGCGGGTAGGACTTCTGTCCACTGGTTGTCGCCGTGCGCCATGATCGCCGCCTTGAGTGTCCGATGTAGTCTTTCCACCATGCCATTGGCCGCTGGATGATATGCCGACGTGCGCTTAATCTGGATGCCGCACATATCTGCCAAACATTTGAATAAGTGGGAATTAAATTGCCTCCCCTGATCAGTCGTGATTATACTGGGACACCCGAAACGCGCTATCCAAATCTTAAAAAGTCCTCTGGCGACAGTTTCAGCCGTTATATCCCGTAGGGGCTGTACCTCTGGCCACCTCGTAAACCGATCGATAATTGTTAGACAGTACCTGTACTCTTTACATGGTGGCAACGGTCCGATCAAGTCGATGTGGATGTGACTAAATCGCGCAGTCGGGGTTTGAAACGTGCCCAGCGGTGATTTTGTATGCCTATGTATTTTGCTCTTCTGGCATGGTTCGCATGCTCTTACCCAGTCTCGGCAGTTTTTTCTTACCGCCGGCCAAACAAACCGTTCTGTTATTAACTTGGTGGTGGCTGCTACGCCTGGGTGGCTTAAGCTGTGAACAGTGTTAAATATTTCATGGCGACATTTTGTAGGAATATAAAGACGCGGTTTTGGCATAGAGACATCACAGTATAAGTGGATATTTGTCCCTGGGACGGCGACTTGTTGCAGCTTCAACGAAGAGGTCCGGTTTTGTAACAACTGGAGCAGTTCTTTATCACTCTGCTGTGCTGTCGCGATCTTCGCGTAGTCTGGGGGCATGGAAATTAGTTCAATCCGTGATAGAGCATCTGCAGTTACGTTGTTTTTTCCCGGGATGTGTTGTATCTCTGTTGTAAATTGTGAGATAAAATCCAGTTGGTTAAATTGCCTAGGTGAAGATTGTCTGTCTTTTTGTTGGAATGCATAGGTGAGCGGTTTATGGTCGGTATGTATGACAAAGTGTCTGCTTTCTATCATAAACCGGAAGTGTTTCACACTCTCATAAATAGCCAGCAGCTCACGGTCGTATGCACTGTAAAGTTTCTGTGACTTATTTAGTTTTTTAGAGAAAAAGGCTAGTGGCACTTACCGTGGACTCTCTGCTGTAGAACTGCTCCGACGGCTGTGTTGGAAGCATCAGTCACGAGGGAGAGCGGTGCATTCATTACAGGGTGTGCTAGCAGTGTAGATCTGGTAATGCTGGTCTTGCACGCCTCGAATGATTGTAGGAGCTCGGTTGTCCAGGTAAGTGCTTGCGATCCTTTTACTTTTGGTCCTGAAATCATACTATGTAGGGCAGCTTGATCAGCGGCTGCTTGAGGTATGAACCTGCGATAGAAATTTAACATCCCGAGGAATCTTCTCAATCCATTAACCGTTCTTGGTGGCGGGTATTCCTGTATTACCTTCACACGCTCTTCGAGAGGTCGTGTACCATCTGCTGACACATTGTATCCTAGGAATGTTACATGGTTTTGACCAAAGGTACACTTGGATTCATTAATGATCAGGCCATAATGTTGTAATCGGTCGAAGACCTTGCGCAGATGGTCAACGTGTTCCACGTGGTTCCGTGAAAACACCAGTATGTCATCGATAAAGGAGTAACAGTAATCTAGGCCACGTAACACTTCATCAACGAATCTCTGAAATGTCTGAGCTGCGTTTCGCAGACCGAAAGACATGTAAGGGAATTCAAACATCCCGAATGGCGTGGTAATTGCCGTTTTCGGGATGTCCTCCTCGTAGATGGGGATTTGGTTGTATGCCTTCACTAAGTCTATTTTACTAAACACCTGGGCTCCAGCTAAAAGCTGGGAAAAGTCTTCGATGTGCCTTACCGGGTACCTATCAGGTATCGTCCTGGCGTTGAGTGCTCGGTAATCCCCACAGGGTCTCCAGCTGTTGTCAGATTTTGGTGCCAGGTGCAGGGCTGATGCCCACGGGGAATCTGACCTACGTGCGGTTCCCTCACGCAGCATTTCTTCAAAGAGTTGTTTGGCGTACTCGAGTCGGTCCGGTGCGAGCCGGCGTGGTCTGCAATGTACAGGAGGCCCAGGTGTAGTTTTTATGTAATGTACAGTATTATGCTTTACCTCTCGATCCAACCCAGATGGCTTAGTTATATCCGGATACTCCTGTAGTAGCTGGTGGTACTCGCTATTGCCACTTAAAACCTTGATGCTTGACACCTGGCAGTTGGTTAAGATCCCGGGTGTCGACAGTGTAGTGATGCTGTCCAATAATCGTTTGTTCCTGCAATCTACTAACAGCCCAAAATGAGACATAAAATCCACACCAATTATGGGTTTGTCTACTTGTGCTACTACAAAGTTCCATTTGAAATCTCGCCTCAAGCCTAGATCTAGATGCATAGTTAACGTGCCATACGTGCGTATAGTAGTACCATTAGCTGCGGTTAGAGTGTAGTCAGTGGGCTTGCAGCCATGGTGATTGAACTTTAGAGGCAAAACACAAAGATCCGAGCCTGTATCTATTAGGTACTGCACTTTTGTTTTTTTATCTGTGACAAACAGGCGGCTGTTGATGTGACAGTCAGCTGCCGCCACTATTGACTGTCGTTTTTGTTTCCCGCCCGGTATGTACAAGGAATAGTGCACCTGTTAGCCCGCTCTCCAAATCTATGATGATACCAGCACATACCTGGTGGACGACGTTGGCTCTTACTCCTGGACCTCGACCTTGCGGCACCGCCGTCATGGAACCTCGAACGGTCGCGCGACTCGTGAAGCGTAATCTTAGATATCTGCTGTGTTATCTCCGACCGCACGCGTGCTGCAATAAGTTGGTCAATCCTGTCGATTAAAGTGTCGAAATTATTGCCCTGAACCGCTAACGCCTGACCTTGAGGCATCGTTAAAAATTGTTGAGTCATTTGTAGGTTTTCAGATTGGGAGGTGGATGCCACCTGGTTTATAGGTGGTGCGCCGTCCGTTATTTCATATATCTTGTCCGCCAGCTCCGCCATCTGTTGGGTCGTAGAAGCGGTTTGGGTGACTATAATAGCTTGTATGTAGGTAGGTAGACGGTCCATCCACATGCCACGTAAAATTTCATCAGACAATCCGCCGGCAGCGGTGACCTCTAGACTACGTAAAAATTGAGATGGTTTCCTATCTCCTAATTCCTCCCTTGACAATAATTGCTTAATCTCCTGCTGGCGGGATTTTGATAACCGTTTCGTCAATTCTTTTTTTAATGTTACGTAACGTTCAGTGGCAGGTGGGTTTTTTATTAAATCCTTAACCTCTTTCGGTACCTGTGATCCAACTGCGATACTACCAAAGCAAACTTGGTCGCGTCGTCCTTGATTCCCGACACGGTGAACTGCGCCTCAGCTTGGCCGAACCATACTTCACAATCTTCTGGCCAAAATGGGGGTAATCGCACAGCTACACGTTCTACGGCGGCGCTGCCTGTTTGCTCCTGTGACATTCTGAAAGCTACCGCGCTTGATTTCCTAATAAAGCCGTCCGTTTATTTCAACGCTTGAATATACACGGCACGTCAGGGTCACCAATATAAGCCTCTCGGGCTTACACGCGAAATCAATTGGCGGTATCCGAATTAGCTATCCGAATTAGCAACACGGGAGTAGCGTCTAACTCGGTGCGATGGACACTGGGGCGACCGCAGACCGCGAGCCGCTTCCCTGCCCCGCGCGCGCTCCATCTCCCTTCCATGTATAGAGAGGCGCGCGCGCGCAGCGTACGCTGCACGCCACAAATAAGGGAGGTAGAATAATACAAGACTTCATTTTCAGTATAATTAGTGCACCAACCTACGATTATTATTAGCTTAAATTTAATACATTTTGTTACAAGATTGTTTATCTGTACATATAAACTAGTGGCGACCAAAAGAAAACCGTTCCGTACTTACGTTAGTATATAGAATGTCTTAAAGTTACTTACTTATATATAAATATAAACTAAACCTAACTTTCGGAAACAGTAATTAACATCTGGATAAAAGGTAACTCATTTTCCTCTGACAACGTGTATGTAAAAAATTACGATATACGAGTAGATGATTAGTTACGACTTAAAAGCGTAATAATTAAACACAGCCAAAAGGACTTTAAAAAACCACTGCAATCATGCTATAGCTACATAAAGATGTTTTTCTTCACCGCACCCGATTAGGCCTCCCACGGCAGCGGCTTAAGCCTAGGTTCGATCCCTCGGTAGGGAGCCCTTGAGTGCGTTGCTTGCGCGATACGGTGACACACGAATATACATCACCGCTACAACACTACACGATCACCCTCACACACGTGCACGTCTACACGCTTACACATGAAAGTGGAAGGGTTTACTTTTTTTTCCCTCATCGAACTGAAAAACTCTCAATTTTCCTATAATAATTATATGGAGGAGTTGTTGAGGCGTGTATGCTTGGTACACATATACGTTTCAAAAACTCATACATATATGAATAGTTAGCTAGGTTAGTTAAGATAGGACGCAATTTTGCATGCAACAAGCAACAGCCAAGCCGAGGTGTGCCGTGCACCCTTGAGCTTGTTGCCAAAATAAAATCGGCTGAGTGCCTAAGCGCTCGCCTTAGTAGTCCGGTGAAGTTGTTAAAATCTTGCTGGGTAAAAAGGGTAGTCATTTCGAAAAAAAAAAAGAAAAAAATTTTTCTTCACCGTACGGGTAATATGCAAAAATTCGAACGTATCTTAATTGTCGTCTATGTTCGAACAGGCAGACGATAGAGCCACTATTAAAGTCTAGAAGTAGGAAAATAATATAATAAACTATACAATTCTGATAGCTGTTTTTAAGCTTCATCTCAGATATAAATTAAAAGGAAAACCAAGCGACAAACAACAATATACTAATTCCCACATATAGTTTTGCCACTAGTAAATAAATTGTCACGATCGCGAAAAGGTCAAAACTATAGGTTATCGAGTAAGTTCAGCGTTCATTGAGTATACAGAATAAATAACTTCACCTCAATAAAAAGGATGAATACTGTTATAATACTTCACAATAGAAATTTGAACATGGGTCATGTTGAAATTATTGAACATTGAAGACTCAATTTTCCGAATTCTTAAGAATGTTGAATGTACAATGATAAGAATGTCTCAGCATTCTAAAAACGGTGGTATACTTAATGAATTTGCTTAAATTTTGTATTGCCATCGACAAAAATAATCTTACAATTAGATGTCTCTCAAAGCTTTACCTGAAAGAAATCGCGATAAGACCACCGAGCTGTACGAGAATAATGTAAATTGCTGTCTAATGTTTATATTTCGTATGGTGTGCAATAAAGTATATTATAAATAAATGTGTTCTTATACGGGATAATACAATCAAGTTCTAATTACTTTATATTACCGAGTTCCTGATATCTGACAGCGCACGGAGAAAATAAAACGAGAATTTCTTGCGGACGTCAAAACAATATCAGTACTTCGAAGTAACTTGGACATTCATTATAGACAATAAGACAAACTTTACACTTTCAATTTCTAATTGGCAGGAGAAATATAAAAGTTTCAATTAACTTTCTGCTTATATCCTCATTAGTTGTGGTCCGCGGCTTCACTCACGTTTCTACACATAAGTAGCTTAATGACTTACAACTGTTATATATAATTACATATATCATATAATACCTTATACATACTTTATTTTCTCGAACTGACTACGCTGTTGAGCTAGCAAGGTCTTAACAGCTTCACTGGACTAACGCTCAGGCAATTTTATTTGACAACTAGCTCCAGGGTGCACGGCACACCTCGGCTTGGACTGTTGCCTGATACATGCAATTCGCGACCTATCTGAGTTAAGCAAAGCTAAGCTAACTATTCATACGTATATGAGTTAGTGAAACATATATGTGTACCAAGCATACATACCTCAACAATTCTTATATATACTTCGTATCAGATAATTGTACATACAAGATACTAACTTCAATACATTCCATACCTATACCATATCTACACAAAATCATCCAAACAAAAGAAATCAATCAACATACACAATGAGTATCGGTTCAATATACATTACAAACGATCATATTTCATGATTTGATTGATTTACTACGGTCGAGATGATTGCTGCTATCCAATCCAATTTATTGTTCGTGGCTAGAGGTGAGTACGGAATTTAGACATTTAGAAGTTTCTGGAAATGACTTCATTAACATTTATTAACTATATAAGTTGGCCCGCGTTAACGGATGTTGTTCTGCCCTTTCCGGCAGTTAACAGCGCAATGTATCGAGTTTAGATTTAGTGATTTTCTTTTTGGGCAATAAACGAACATGTGTTGAGAAGTTACTTTGTTAAATAAATTAAGAAATTGTTAATAACGACATTAACACCATCTGTCGGTTTCTATAAACATTATGTTTTTTCATCTATTAAAATGAAAAGTATTGAAAATATTGACGAAATTAAAAATTAATTTGTTTCTGATTTAATTCATCATTCATAAATTAAATTATGTATATAAAAATACATTTAAATTTGTAAACTTATATTATACACTAGCTGTTACCCGCGGCTACGCACGCGTTTTTTGAATATAATAAATAAATTTAAATGGGATTTATCATAAGCCACATTAGCTGGAACTTTGAACTACTATCTATATATCACCCTCAGTGCTGATTTACACTATATAAGAAAGTAATGAAAATATTAAGCTATACATTATCGAACAATATGCGTTAAATCTTTTATTATATAGATATAATATATCCATATTGTTGATATAATCAAGTTATTAATATACCTTGCTATAATTTAAAGCACATATAAACATATGACTTTAATTATATTTGTACTTGGAGTCCAGTACAATGTACGTCACACGCGCATGTTTACAGTGATCAACATATTTTTCATCAATTTCACACATACGAATGCACGGATAAAAATTCATCACAACATAGTGTCAACAAAGTCCTGTTCCACGTCTGTCTATATGTCTGTTCGCGATAAGATCAAAAACTACAGAACGCAACTTCATGCCGTTTTTACCAATACATAAAATGATTTTTAGGCAAGGTTTAAGTATAGTTTCTCTTATTATCAGGGCGGGTATCGTCTGCTGAACCCGCTAGCTTTAAATAAAATAGCTAATTAGTTAGCTATTTGCCCGTAAAATTCCCGTTCAAATGTTACTTGTAGTCCGTTGAAGCTGTTAAGACTTTGCTAGGTCAATAACGTATTCATTTCTAAGAAAAAAAAAACCGTTCAAATAGGTCAAGCCGTTTCGAAGATTACCGGAACAAATAAACAAACAGACATATTGACAGAATTAAAAAAAAATGATATTTGTAGCACCGTCATCAAAAAGTATTTATTTTAATATTATATACACACACTTCATTTTTATAATACGTAATATATCACAAACCAAAAATTGGGAACAAAACTAACGCAGAATAAACTTTTTGAGGAGTTTTTCGTGGGATTTCAGTCTGTCATGTAGGAGATTTTATATTTTATTCATATTCTTGTGTTATTTGACTCTATATTGTGTTAAATTGGTCGCGTTTTATGTAATATGGTTTGTTTATTGTGCATAAGTGAAATGAATGCAAAATATTATTACGGAGCATGTATTCTGGGGTCTTGAAAATTAAGAAGATAAAAATTTACGAAACATTATCGCTTATACCTTTACATTAATTTAGACATAGAAGAAAACTGGGTAGAGAATACATAAGAACTACCTATATTGACAACTCCAGAATTGGCAGTATGGATTAATTCCTTCGCCTGTCTTATTGGACGAATATTATTACTACTAACCTTTTGGAATAGCAGCACAAAATAGACTTTTAAAATGTTTGCGATAGCAACGTACTACGTATAATCAAAATTGGAATTAAAAATAACGTAGAATAAACTTTTGAATAGGAACACGAAATAAACCCTGATAAAATTCCGAGTGAATTTTATCATGTTACCACGGCAACGCATATAATACTGACACTGACACGCAGCGGATACTCTGAAAATAGCCCGATTTTGAGACATTCTTCATTAGTGCCCCGCTTCTATAGGTTTTAACGTGATAATATATAGCCTATAGCCGTCCTCGATTAATAAGCTATCTAAAACTAAAAGAAACTTTCAAATCGGACCGGTAGTTCTTGAGATTAGCGCGTTTAACCAAACAAACAAACTCTTCAGCTTTATAATATTAGTATAGACTAGTATAAATAGTAAATCGCATGGAGTTACAGAATAAAGACAACAAAATTTGGTGGAAACTTTGATCATCAGGTACAAATACTTATATTTCTATTAATGGTTGCTAAATTTAACAATAAAAAAAATGGTAAAATTGATATATAATCTCAACAAATTCATATCTATATAAGTATCAGATATATAAAAAAAATGATTGAGGCATCATACAAAAACTACTAGATTGCGTGTAGTCCAGTGAAGCTGTTAAAACTTGCTAGGTCAATAGCGTAATCAGTAAAAAAAATACTAGATAGCGTTTAAACTTTATTAGTTTTTAGTGCATATTTAAAAAAATATCGGGTTGTCTTCATTACATATGGATTTATTAAAGTTTACAAAAAGTACTATGTGCAAAAACTAAACGCTACATGTTGAGTAAACGTTACATGTTGAGCTATGTGTGAAGAGGGGCAAGCGGTGTGATCTGCATGCGCAAAAGAGTAATAAAACAGATAACATTGTTTACATAAAAACGTTGTAAGCAAAGTAATTTTTGGATTTCTATTTTTTGTTTATTCCTCTGTACATAACATATATTGTTACGCAGACGAAGTCTGAAGTATCAGTTGGTTTAATATAAAGTGGGTATAAATCATTTTGTATTAAAACATAATGTTAATTTAAAAAAAAAATACGCGCATTCGTCATTATATTTATATAGCTCATCCATACATTTTATATCTATGTAAGATTGAAATTATTGGAATCGCTTCAGTGGAGTGTAGATCTATTGATATGGTAACGGCTCCCTATTAGGTCAAGAGGTCATAATCGAATAGAAAGCATTCAGTTGCTGCTTCCCGTTTGTTGTTTTTAGCCGTCCAAAATCAATACACTACGAATTGATGATTGGGATTAACTTCTTCATGTTTTTAGTAAGATTTGTTTTAAAAATATCTCCCATTATTATTTCTATGTGCCTATTTATACATCTACCTTTGTACCTATCATTATATTATGAAAAAAAATTTGTGTGTGTACTTATGTACACGTGTTGGAGTTATACTTTTTTGGCTTAACAAGATAAAGATCTTTTCAACAATTTTATCTTTCGCCTTAGTCTACGTATGTAGAAAAAACCACACTAACAATAGAAAAACGTATTTAATACATTGAAAGTTTTAATACAAAGAAATACAAACAACAATACAAAGAAACAAATTGTGGACTTTAGCTAACCTCAGGGTGTCTGCTTTTCGTGACGGTGCGCGCTCGCATCGTAATAACTTTAGTGTGACGGTTTGTCGTGACGGTGTGCGCGTGCATCGTAAAAACTTACTCTCAACATTTTTTCTTTAACGCACCAAAAGTTATACTAAACTTCAAAAGGTGATACCAAATACCTGTTTACTCAAAACTCGCAAACTGTAGGATTTTTCAAACTATCTTGAGTAAGTCTTCTAAGTCTTGAGTAGTCTAACTCTTATATATTGGTTCAATTAAATATAACCTACCTATATTACTGTAAAGTTAGATTGAAATCCTTCAGTAGTTCCAACGTAAAAGAGTAACAAACGTCCATACATTAGCAGAAACTTACTTGTTTATAATGTTACTAGCTTGTGCTCGCGGTTTCGCTTGTTTAAATATACATTGGAACAATATACATTGCAAGGTGGTAGAACCACGCTGAAGCTATTACAGGTTTCAACATGAATAGATCGGCTCGCTTGGGGTAGTACCAACTTCTCCCAGAAACACCAACGTGAAGTAACAGTGCTTGCATTGTTGCGTTTCGTTTGGTCAGTGAGAGCGCCGGACGCCCATCTTCCCTTCTCTCTCCTGCTATTTCCCTCTCTCCCCATTGCCTTCAAACATAGGCTGGCAACGCACTTGCGACTCCTTTGATGTTGCATGTGTATATGGACAGCGGTGATCATTTAACATCAGGTGACACACCCGTCCGTTTGGCTCCTATGATATATAAAAAAAAAACATTTGATCTATATTAGGGAACTGTTTATTATGCTGAAGGATATGTGCCCTATGTCCCTTTTTTTTACTCCTGGCAACGAGTATACAAAGTTTAATCATAATCGGTTGAGTGTATAAGCCGTGAAATAGTAACAATCAAATTCGGTTTTCAATCTTTAATAATTAATGTCAAAATATAATTATGATTAGGGTTTATTATCATCAATAAGCAACATAACCTGATCAGAGTCATTTCAACAAATAAAAAAATAACACACTGGTAATAAGCAATAACAATTTTTAAAAAGCATATCTTTAAATTAGTATTGTTTATGTACATTACACATTATACCATATATTGTTTAATTTCGTTAATTCCTGCGGGATAAACTCGAGGATATTATTCAATTTTTTTTATTCTTCATGTATGTATATGGTATGGAAATAAATTTAATGTTCTAAATTAAACGAAAGGAAGTATTCATTCCTCAGAATATGTTCATCAATCAAGGCGAATCATGGGTGCAACGTCGGCAGTCATTATTTATTTGGCAACCATTATCGTCATTACATATACGGTATTCTCCTGAGACAGGTTGTATGGCACAATTCATAAACTTATACGGTGTTATTACGAAATGTTAAATACGTATAGAATATTTGCTTTAAAGGTTACGTTTTAAATGCACTGCGCTCGCTGATTGTTCGCCATCTTGCTTCTTTGTTTCGCTTTGATTAAGTTAGGTTAGCGAAAAAAGGATAACGCGAACTTGCCTCGGGCGAGCGTGGTGCATTTAAGACGAAACCTTTTTAAAGCAAGTATTAAATACGTAAAGTATCTAAGTAATCTTTATTGTTTATGGTTTTTATACATTACTGTAAAGGAATACACAAAAAAAAATTTAAAAAAACTATGTAACGTATGTTAAATTTTTACATATTTTTTTCTAATGTTTACATTTTTTCTTTTTACATTATAATTGTTACTACAAGCTACATGAAATTGAGAACATTTTTGAAATTCACATTAACGATTGCTATTTTTCGTGTAATCAAGAACTACTCGTGTAATAGTCGAACGTTCCATTCTTCACCCCGATGCAATGTGCCAAATCAAATGCCGGGTACTGTACATATATCTGTGGAATATATGAAAAATAGGATCGATTGAGAGTCGCTGATGTTGTAGTATGAAGTTAAATCGTCCTAGTATTAAATATTTATCAAAACATTTTCACAAAGCTTTATCCAGACGATGACAAGTTGTTATATGAACTATTAGTGCTATCTACCTAGAGATTCTCTTTGTATCGCCCTACAAATGGTAAGGGTTGATGTACCCCATTGAATATAAGTTCCCAAAAATAATAAAATAGTTTCCAAACTACCCGCTTGTGACTTGCACTACGGTCCAAGTGACCGCGCTCAATTACAACGAAACGCGTTGTTCGCCGCTACAATTTGGTTGAGATCACAGTAATTTTGTAGTTGTAATATTCCATTATAAGTAGCGACCCGTGACTCACTTGCCACATAAATTGTTCTGTTTAAATTAAAGTCAGTAAAACTGTCTTGAAACTTAAGTTATTCCAGTAGATCTTTTGTGTTCATACTTAACATATTATTAAGTAAAGAATCCCAGGGAATATAAATTAGTTTTAACCACTAAAATAAAAACAACTTTGTATTTTTGAACGTATATCTTGTAGATATAAGAATGACAATGAAGTTAAAGTATTTGTAACTAGCCTGTGCCCGCGACTTCGTTCGCGTGGACATAGTTAATTTGGGCTAACTACTATGTAGCGAAAGCTCTCGACAGGAAAAAGCACCTCGATTTTTAAACATTTATTGATGCTCCGCCCCTATTGGTCTTAGCGTGATGATATATAGCCTATAACCATCCTCGATAAATGAGCTGTATAATAATGAAAGAATTTTTCAAATCGGACCAGTAGTTCCTGCGATTACCCCCTACAACATCACAATTCACAACGTCACAAACTTTACCTATTTATAATATTAGTATAGAAGTATAGATAATAAATTTATAGTTGCGAACTATATAAATTATCGAATATCTATCGAATTACTATGACTACTTTTATTTCGTAGTCATCTGGAGTAATATTTTGCTACAAGTTATACTGTAAACATTGTTCATGTGTATACAACAAATAGATGTATCAATATTTGATGGGCTACAGTGACAGTTATGTCACTCAAAATAAGTGTTATTCGTACAGATGGTTGTTGTGCTATTTATTTTATTATAATTTGTCACTACGTCGCGCTGCAGCATGTTGACTTCAAAAAGAACATTTTCACAAAATACATTTTCTGAAACGGTTATTCCAATGTATAATATTATACGCATGCGAAAGCGAGGGCAGATCTTATTGTTTTATAGATTGTTTTTTTTTAAAGGACACCCTTTATGAATGCCATCGTAACCTTTCAAATTAAATATCAAATCTGTTTATTATTATTATTGGAGAAATGAAATTTGAAAGTTCATTGTATTTTTTCTGATATCGCTCGACCAGTTGCTGAATTTTTCTTATTTGTTATTGATAACAATTAAACTCATCAGTAGTTACTAAAGAAAAAAAGAAAGAAGAAGATCTGCTGAGAAACAGAGAAGAGAGATGTTCTTAACCGTTTCCTCACAGCTCATCACCTCGATAATACTGAAGAACTTAAGTGTTATTAATAAAATAATTTGATAATAGTTGTCTTATTTATTTTACTTAGAAGTCTCCATTTATACTTTATGTTGCTTACGCCTATCTATAATAAATATCTCTACACATTTTGACAGAAAAATAAACTTAAAAATTAATCAAGTGTAGTCGAATTTCGACCACTACACATCCACTACTAGTATGTATAAATTTATTACGTTCCTCTTATTCTGTTTACTAATGTGTTCATGTTAGGTTTAGAAAAGTTATATAATTACTAATTAAATCGTCAGGTAATGTTGCGTGAAGATATATAAAGGGTTTATTAATTCCATTTACGATTTCAAACTATTCAATATACAGAGGCTATGTTACAACCTGTATTATAAAGTTAACAACAACATAAACGGGACTAAATCCATCTGCGTCAGTGTCACCGTGATAAGTTTACGGCTTTATCAAGGTTTAGGTAATGAGCCCTTAAAGAGTTGGCCCAGAATCATTGCGAATTTGGGTTGTAACTCCGCGTGGACCTTGCCGGTGTAAGTGTCATACACCCTTTACTATTAGGTAAACTCTGTATCCCTTCTAATGGTGTATAAATTATTAAAGTGCTCATGTGTAGAGCGTTATTAAAAACAGGGTTGTCGGAAACAAAATTGAAGCAAAAAATATTTTTGAAGTTATACTTCTATTGGCGCGTTAGGGAAAAATTATGAGAATAAATTTTTACGATGCGCGCGCACACCGTCACGAAAAACCGACACCCTAAAGTTAGCTATAGTCCACATTTTGTTTCTTTGCGTTTTTTCTATTGTTAGTGTCGTTTTTTCTACAAACGTAGATTACATTATAGTAGATCACATTTTTGAAAAGATTTTTATCATGTTACGCCAAAGAAGTATAACTTCTAACGCGTGTACATAAGTACACACACACTTGTTTTTGAGTAGAAAATTTAATGCAAACTTTAATTTTTCCAGAAATTGTTGTTACATTGTTGCCAGTTTATAGAATTTTTAGAAGAATAATTACAAAGTAGCGTATTTTGAGTTGACGTAAAAACCCCTTGAAAGTTGCTAACAAATGGGATTATATTGTTACATCACGTAAATCATCATAAAACACTTTTTAAAACAATTACTCATTTAATAATGAAAGGAAGTGATCACTAATCAACTAACATTCAATAGTAATATGTGATTAATTTTGGTTGATTATTTACCTGACATTTTTTGGAAGATTTAACCACATTTTTGCTTGTAATATTGTTTTGTATTTATTTATATATATATATAAACCTCTATACATTGTTTTGGAATATTTTACAAATATTAGTAGGTGCTAAAAAAAGTTAACAAATATTTAGGATTCTCGCACGTTAAATCCTATTTGTATATCCTTTTAATATAGTTTTTTTCGTTTCATAGAGTTTATAGTCACAAAGGGGTTAAAAATGTTTGTTTCTCTAAAAACAGCGAAATATTAGCGATATATATTTGGAAATACAATAACCATTAATGTTTAAACAACTTTGTTAAAAACCATTATCAGTTTGCACAGTTTATGAAAACTGAAGCCGTGGACAAAACTAGTTTCACTATAATATCGAAATCGTATAACATATGCGTTTTTATTATTCAATATTGCTTTATTAGTAATATAGAATATCATAAAGTTTTGATGTGTGGCAACCCTATACACACACCGCATGTCAGAGGGCACGTCATAATCCAACCCGAGCTCACAGATTAACATTTAAACAAGTTTTATGTAAATCACATTGGATAAAACTGGCTTCATTTTTGTAATCACTCGCTTGGAAAGACTTGCTTTCGTTGAAATTGCATCGCTATTGAGAATCATGGTCCTCTATTTGTACTATTATATATTTTTAGTGCTTATTTTGTTAAGTCAGACTTGTATTTATGCTCCCTACATTTGAAAATTAAACTGCGAACATAGTACCTCTTAATTCTCGTGAAATCTAAGGTCTGGTGATTAAATATATTATTTCATTGGGATGAGCAAAGCGAATTTACATTTTTATGAAAAAATATATTCACATTTTAAATTGATTTTTAAGTTGTTTTCGTAAAAGAATATTATCCATACAAATATTGATTTTTTTATTCAAAATATTATGAGCTATGCCACACGACCACGTGTTAAATCCTTTAGATTTTTTTCCGAACTGACTATGCTATTGGCCTTACTGGCCTTCACAGCTTCACCGGACCACACCGGACCTTTAGAATTTTTTTTTGTGAAGACATTAGAACACAGAGCTTTTCTTACTATATTTAATACCAGAATTGATAACTTTATGATTCTAGAATTGATTAGCGCTGCTGATAATTTAAATCTATTATCTAATAAACTAACTTTAGGCCGTAGCTTTGCTCGCATTAGATTTGATCTATTATTCCTCGGGAACAGTACTTTTTCCTAGGTAAAATAATACTCTTGCTTTTTCTGTAGAAAAAGTAAAGTATGCAAAATTTCAAGATGATAGATACGTTGAGTGATTGGGTGTGAGAATGTGTACTCTGGCATAGCTGTTGCCATTAGCGTAGAAAAAAAAGTGTGAAAATGTAACGAACAAACTTATATTCACATTCGTATAATAAGAATTAAGTTATTGGTGATATTTTTAAATTTCACTAATAAAGCATCTTTCCCCAAAACGATGTTTTTATACAATTTTATATTAATAAAATATGGTCACACATCATTGCTACATGTAACTGTATAAAATTCGTGGTCTTTGTAAACTTCTGAAACTTTTATTTTATGTTTGCCCGTAGAGTAAAGAGTAATAAATTAGTTGTTACAAGCCTTCAGTCACGTGTAAACAGCTCCTGAAGGACTCCAGTTACAAAATACGTGACTTGACAATGAACTTTATTTTATAAACTTGTATTTTACAAGGTAAGTTACGGCTACTTTTACTGGAGAAGTGTTGCTTTAAAACATAAAATTGTTTTAAGTTCCCTCTTTTAGTATTTGTTCAAGCAACCATTAAAATTGTTCGGTAAAGTTTATTTGTTATCTGTATTATTTTATGTATTTGAAACATTTCTTTTAAAATTTTTAATTTATTAATAGCGATTATCTACAGTAATTTGTATTGAATTAGGTAATTTTTTAATATCCCTGCATATATACATTACTATTATATAAAAGATTTTTTTTTATATCTATTTTTTTCTCGAACTGATTTCGCTGTTCATCTAGCAAAGTCTTAACAGCTTTACCGCACTACTGAAATCTATATATACATATAATAAAACTGTTGTAACAAGGCCAAATCCTGAAATGTGATGCTGCTATCGGGTTCTAGGCTTATTTTAAGATATTTTTCACATTTGGGTATATTTAAGTGAGTTCCTGGATAGTTTGTTTTTACAACTGGAAACGGTAGGTGTCACTGTAAATCGGAAATAACCGATTTGGTGCAGACGAAGTTGCACGGGTGAACTAGTTAAAAATATATCTATTGGGCTTCATGTGTGATCTGAACGAGTAAGTAAATAAGGACGAACGAGTGAACGACGACTAAAAAGAGATGATGTTATAAACGTGCCAAGTGTATGAGTGAAATAGGTGATTGAAATAAAGTTTATTAAAAACTGTACATCGGTTCGCGTCAAACTTTTATACTGTTTTGAATATAGCTATATGTTTGGCCTACACATAATGTCGTTAAAAGTTTAATATAAAATAGATTTTCAATATTATTATTGGAATATAATTATATATAATGCGTATTTATACCAAAATTTATGATCTGTGCAGCTACATTCAGAGCGGTCAAAAACTTAGGTACGGACTATGCTATATGAAAGGAGTTTGTAAAGAAATTATAACCTCAGTGAAAATATGAAAAAAAGTTTGGTTGATGTCACATATAACCAACAAGAAGGTTTTTCATCATTTGTCGTTTGTGAAAGATGTGACAAAATACATACGTATTATAATATACAATAATTATTTGAATAATGATTTTTATTCATTCACCTAATTAACTTTATTAAAGTTAAACTTCTTTTGGCGCGTTAGGGAAAATGATGAGAGTAAATTTTGACGATGCGCGGGCACACAGTCATGACAAACCGACACTCTGTAGTTATTACAATTTGCGCGCACACCGTGACTAAAAACCAACACCCTGAAGTTAGCTATAGTCAAAATTTTGTTTCTTTGTATTTGTTGTTTGTATTTCTATGTATTACAACTTTCTATGTATTAAATACCTAATTTCTATTGGTAGTGTCGTTTTTTCTACAAACGTAGAATAAGGCGAAAGATAAAAATTTTGAGAAGATTATTATCTTGTTAACACAATGTATTAGATTTAAGTTAAAACAATTTGTATGTAAGAATCATTGTATAGTATCAGCAATAAAGGCTAAATAAAAAAAAAGCCCAAGAAGTATAACTTCTAACGCGTGTACATAAGTACACACACACTTTTTTTAGAAATTAAACAATTAAGTTGTACGATTTATGTAATTAGGAAGGTAACTGTTGTGACGATGCTTAGGTCAACATGTCAATCTAGAAGATATTTCAGTATAATAAATACAATCAACTAAATTACTCATAAAAAGCCACGTAATATGCATAATGATTATTAATGCTACATCTAATGAATATAATAGTACCAATGATATATATAATATTTCAAAGATGGATTATAACTCCTGTCTTTATTACTAAAATAAATTCTATTACGCTCTGGAATGGAATCATGAAACGTTAGAAGTTAATTCAAAAGAATTGATCGGATCATTTTTATTCCATAAACCGTAGTAGGTATATACGGTTGTATTTTATCGTGATCTGTGAGAAACCTGTAAAAGTATATTGCTTTTGTTTGTCGCGATATTGAATGTTCTTTATACGTATATGAGAAAATAGTTTTACGGCTATTCATATGGCGAAAAGATTGAAATATGTAGCAATACTTTTGAATAGGTAAAAAATAATCTACAGTCACTTGGAGCTCATTGATTACTAAATTATATCTACGAAATTAATTTGATATCAATTATAGAATTTTCTAAGTAATTCTTTATATATATATATATATATATATATATATATTATGAAATACATGACGTCAATAGAGTATAAATGTTGGCGTCGATGAAAACATCTTTCAATAAATCGAAATTTTACCGATATTTTGATGGAGTCCGTTCAAATTGAATTTATAAGAACTTGTTGCTTCTGAACGGCTTATAATTAAAATTTCTTGACTAAGGTTATGACTTATTATCGACAAATTAATAAAATTAAGTTTCTGAAGATAATTATGTATTACAATACAGCCATCGTTATTGGAACGACAAAAAAAACTCGACGAAACAATACCGTATTAATTTATTTGTTGAAGAAGGGTACTAAAACAGCGGGGTTGCATAAAAGGGGTGGTACCTAGATCTTTAGTGCAAGCTAATTGGTAGGAACTTATAGGGGCGTGTAAATGCTTGTAAAATATAGTACTTTCCCTTCATTTTAATTTCTCTATTGATTATTCATTAGATAATACATCCCCACAGTCCTGATTAAGCGGTATTTCCATCTCGCTTGGTTACTTTTCAAAATTTAGCTGATTAAGGAAATTACCCACTTATTCTTCATTTGTCAAAATGATGTATGTGGAACCACTGAGAAAATTAGAGTTCTTTAAAACATAAATAGAACTTACGAAAGATATTCTAATCCATATAATCTAATTAATTTTCTTATGAACGAACAAAGAAAATATTCCAAGCATTAATTCACGCAGCTTCCGCACCCCTAAAATACTAAATAAGCGCTCGAAAAAATATCTGATTTTTGACAAAGAACGTTTCATTATTCTTTCATTAGCAGTAAGCTTATTTTTACCATCCGGAAAACAGTGCTCTTTGGGGTGGAACGTACGAAAAAACCCAACCGGATAAAAAGATACAGAAGAGAAATTGTGGAGAACAAAAGGCGAACGGGACGCATTTAATCCTGTCCAGCGTACTACGGGCGTCATTTCGACGGTTCCAGAGAGAGAGAAAATTGAATTTATTATCGTTTGTGTTTGACTGACGTGTTATTTTCACACGATCGCAAAGGAGAGCGACGAAGCGGCGGAATCCAATCAGTCAGTCGACGGATGCGATATCGGGCATTTACCTACTTCCAACTACAGACGAGCCGACGCGACGCGACTCACGCGACGTATTGAAAATGGCGTTTTCCATCCGGGGTGCCGTGCCGTATGGAAGGGTTCATTTTTTGCTTCGGAACCGGAGATTTGACTGACGTGTCAAATGGTTTAGACTTCTTTGTTCGATTATTAGGTTAATATTCTTTTAGGTCGGTTCATAATTTTGTGGACACACTATATTTTATACGTGATATTTGTTTGGATAATAAATAAAACTTGAAAAAATGTACGAAGAAGCAAAAGGGTCATTTTGTGATTTTGTCTTAAGTGAATAGAAAATTATTTAATAATTTTAACCTAATTATATTTCTAAAATATACCTATACTGTTAGCACTCTCCGTACTACTATTGACTATATCGGGGGTGTTACTAATTGCCTTGACAAAAAGTTATCGGCTTATCGTCACTTGACTGAGTGCTATAAAAGGCTAGTCTGTTGAGGTTAGTCCGGTGAAGCTGTAAAGACCTCACTTGGTCAATAGCATAGTCAGTTTGAAGAAAAAATTAAATGGAAAGATTGATCAGTCGTCTCTCTGGAAGGTTGTGTTGCGTGAGTTCTTTCCAATTTACATTGTTATTTCTATTTCACGGGGTTTTTATGAGTAATTGTGTTACTTGAGTTATTCAATTATTCATGTGAGTTTTCATGTAGAGATTTGCATTTATGTTTTGTTATATAAAACCATAACGTGGTGATAGGGCTTTTCTAGGTACGCCTGGCTAGCTTCAGCCCTCAAGTTGAAAATCCAGGGCCATCTAGTACCTATTGGTGAAATCCCGCAGATGCATTTGAGTCGTCTTTAGGTTTAGCCTGTTATCCTTCTCAGGACACATAATTAATCATTTAACACCAGATGAGATTATAGTCAAATGTTAGAATTCAAAAAGAAACATATACTATTGGTTATATTGGATCTGTCTCCTCTATTTAAAATTTAAAATGACCATGTTGGCAGTTATATGTGGACAGATAGGTATTTCATAATCTTGTAACAACAGTCGTTTGTAGAATCGTAAAACATTCTTCCTGACAAAGTACTCGATAAACGCTGTTCAACACTCAACTCTTTACCGAATTTGTCATGAATATAACAATATTTAATTTAAGTTTGATATTATCTATTGTTCCTTAACCTCAATAAAATCTAAATTCAGTGAATATCGTACTTCGATTTATAATTTTATCTACATTACATACATGTTCTTTGTATAACTTTCATAACCTTGTAACAGCATTCGTTTGCAAAATCATAAAACTTTTTTTTGACAGAGTACTCGACACACACGGAACAACACTTTATATCGAATTTGTCATGAATATAACCATATCTAATCTGAATTTGATATTATCTATTGTTTTTAACCTCAATAAAATTCATTAAATATCAATACTTCGATTTATATATTTTTTTATTTAGACGTAGAAATGTGTTTGTATAACTAGTATTCATTTAAATGTCTAATGTATGAGATATTGTGAATCTTAGTTTCAACATCAAGTGGCTTACAATTTTGCCATTTAAATGCCAACAGAACCTAATTGTCTATTATAAACGATTCTGTGAAATAAGTGTTTAAAAATATATAAATAACAATTACACCTCAAATTTAAAGACAAGGTAATTATAAACCCTAACACACACATCAGAACAAACACAAGCCGAGTCTGATTCTCAGAAATCGCAGTCGTGTAATGTACCATGCCAATTAAATCGCAGTATACGAGGTTTTGTTTTCATTTTGCGCGATACGCGATTGAGTCAACCCTAACTCACGAATGCCGAGTAAAGAATGTTGTCCATTACCTGTTCGAAAACAATGAGTTTTTACTTGTTTTGCGAATTTATATACACGCCCACGCATCGGATATTGAATTTATTAATGCAGTAATTTTGCTATCTCATAGAAATGTTTTATGGATTAGATGTGCTTGTAATGATTTTGATTATACATGTACAAAGATATGTTTATAAATAATATTTTTTTGTATTAGTACCATTCTAAGATTCTAAATTACAATAAAAAAATAGGGCTAGTTCCAATAATTATACATTTTTTGTCTATTCAAAAATATAATTTCATTACAAATATTATAATGTTATTTATGTCTTCGTCGTAATTTTCCGTTTCTTATAGGATTAACAAGGGAATTTTTGTAACCTTTGGATTCTTGTAACTGCTGAATGCGGTATGTGACCCGTAAAGGAATATATTCTTGTAGGAAATAAAGCGTTCTACAAAAAAGGTCTTTCGTAACATTTTGCCATATTTATTCGTTTTGAACGTATTCAAGGTTGACGTTGAACTTCCCAGAAAAAATCATGTTTTTTTTTCTTTTTCCTGCGGATTTATTAAACTTATCGCGAAATTTTTCTCTTAATAATCTTCGTTAATATCATTTTTACGTACTGGAAGTATCATAAGATCATTTGACTGTTATCTCATTGTCATAAGCATTCAAAATTATTGTTTTTCTGGAAAGAGTCTATTTTCATGAAGCGGCCGACCTGCCCATTTTTATACTCCGCGCTGCGTCACGCGTTCAGACCGTACGGGCATATTTGACTTAAACTTTGTAAGATGATTGTTTAGCTCCTAAAGGCCATGGCATGGTATTAGATAGTCTGTAATCTTTCTTAATAAAATGGCTGTAGACTGCACATTTTTGCTTGTTACCGGTACCTTTATTGATAAGCGAATTTATATAAACAAGAAAACAATCACGAAGTCACAATCATGACTTCGTACTATTTTTCTTTTATATCATATAGCAGGCAAGCGAACAGACGGGTCACCTGTTGTTAAGCGATCACCGTCGTCACCGTCACCAGAGGAGTCGCAATTGCGTTACCAGCTCGTCTTTGTGGAAATGGAGAGAAACGGAGAGGGGGAAGGAGATGCGAGGGAAGGGGAGATGGGTCTCTGGCGCTCTCACTAATCGAATGAAACGCAACAATGAAAGAACTGTTACTTCACGTTGGTTTTTTGTGAGAGGGTGATGCTACCCCGGACGAGCCGACCCATTCATGCTGAAACCAATAATAGCTTCAGTGTGGCTCTACCACCTCAAGAGCCTATTTATACTAGCTTATTTATTGACTTGATATTTCTAATTTATACTAATGTCGATATTAATTTGAAATAAATGAATAATGTTGATTATACAGTTATATGTCGAACATATAAAAAATGCCTGTATTTGAATCCGACCGTCCACGAAGATTTAATTTCAAAAATCGAATAACCCGAAATGATTTCTTATATTATGTTCGGTATCACGAATATCGGGTTCCATAATGGCGGTCTGCTGTGAAAATGTTTTATTGGCCTTGTCGCCTCTTCCACGGCAATAAAAGCCACTCTAGACCTAAGATTATCGGCGGGTATGGAACGAGGCTTTATTATTTTCTTTGTTTTGCGTTGAATTGTCCGTATCGACTATCGGATTATGAACGTGTTCTTCGAGGGAAAATGTCTGCAACTTTTACACGGAATTCTAGAATAACTCATTCGAGATTGAGTGAAAGATTTGGCATTGAGATTGAGTTAAAGAATTATGTTTTATATGTACTTAAATAGACAACGTGTTTATATAGTTTTGTTTTGTAAATTAATAAACATACAATTGTATTTAATTCTTATTAATTTTTGCACTGTGGTAGGGATTTTTCAAAGCCTGCTTGGCTAGTTAACCACACGCAAGTTGAAAGTGACAGATTTTAAAAATTCGAATTTCAAATTAAATTTATTTTATATAGATTTAGATTAAAAAAAAATTAAATTATACTTTTAAAAAGCATCTACGGTTGGGTCAAGGCATTTAATTTAAGAGCCAGTTCTTTTCTAGATTTCGCTTGTTTCATTATTTTTCATTATAATATTACTTATTTCTTTGATCTGTAATTAATAAATTGGTCCTCTGGGTTTCGCGTGTTTAACACCTTGTATCATATCATCATGTAACATCGGATGAGATTCTCGTCAAACGTTAAAATATGTTATATGTATGTTAAAATATATATAAACATCTGCTGCCATTAAAATTTACGTATTTTATATTATCAATTGATCCAATGTATAAAATACAAATAAATGTAAAGTGTATATAATATATTTTCGGGATAATTTGAGTGTTGATTTTAAAAACACTTCTACCAGCACGTAGAAGAACAATATTCATTTTTTATTGAGATTACATATCATTACGCTTGTCCGTCCAGACTTAGCAGTAATGTTAAACGAAGTCGGTTAAATTGGTAAAACTGTTATAGGGGTTAAGAAGTAACAACAAAATAAATAAAATACATTTTACAATTAACCGAACTAAAACATATAGTATCTAAGATACAACAAAACTTTTACTCGAACAAAATCAAGTACAAGTTAGAGTACACAATGTAATTATTTTATGTTCCAATATTTGACTCTGAGAAATAACTCGTTAACGAGGTATTAAATTATCTAAGTTACTATACATTATATTACTTGCATGTATATTTGTTATGAAAGGATTTTCATAAATTTTTTTTATAACTCGACTCTGCCAGCGACTTCGTTCGCGTGGAATAGATACATTGGGTTTTTTTTTCTCGAACTGACTACGTTATTGGCCTTAATTATTTGGCTTTTACAGCTTCACCGGACTACTAAAAGTGAGCTAAAGCTAACACGCAGCGGAAACTTTCAAGAGGAAAAAATCCCTGATTTTTAGGTTTTTTTTTCTCGAACTGACTACGTTATTGGCCTTAATTATTTGGCTTTTACAGCTTCACCGGACTACTAAAAGTGAGCTAAAGCTAACACGCAGCGGAAGCTTTCAAGAGGAAAAAATCCGTGATTTTTAAACATTCTTCATTGCTGCTCCGCTCCTATTGGTCTTAGCGTGATGATATATACCCTATAACTATGCTCAATAAATGAGCTATATAATATTGAAATATTTTTTTAATCGGACCAGTAGTTCCTGAGATTACCCCCTACAACATTACAACGTCACATACTTTACCTCTTTATATTATTAGTATAAATAAACCAGTTAAAAGCTACTGCATAAATGTAAAGATTATTTTTATATTCCTTTTTCGTTTATAAGACATTTTTAGTATTCGTAAAATATGTTTTATAATCTTTACAAAATACGCTGTAAACAGTGAAACGTGTAAGAGTTTTACTCAAAATTGGTTAACGGTGCACAAAATCCAATATGCAAATTAAAGGTAAAAAAGCTCACGAGGACCGGTAATCGACGAACTTCTCTTAACATGAAACCTAAACTACCTCATTTGGCCGCACCGGATAAGGTGTCGTAAAATTTTACACACACGTTGAAACTTCTCAACGAAATAGACGCAACGAATTTTAGTTGCAAAAAAGATCTGTTTGTTGATTTTCATATCTTTTATTTATAACTGTATTAATAAATTTGTAGTAGTTCTAGTTATATTTTATTTTCAATTTCGTGATAGATGTTATCGCTAAAAATGTACAAAAAGGTTAAATACGTATTAAATACTTGCTTTGAAAGGTTTCGTTCTAAATGCACTGCGTTCGCTCGATACAAGTTCGCGTTATCCTTTTTTCGCTACTCTAACCTAACCTAACCAAAGCGAGACAAAAAAAGCAAGATGGCGAATATTCAGCGAGCGCGGTGTTTTTAAAACGTAACCTTTTTAAAGCAAGTATTCAATACGTATTTAACTTTTCGTAATAACGCCGGTCATGTTTATGTCTCTACTTAAGTAATGGTGTACAAATTCAATAATACTTTTAGAAGTTGTGAAAAAAATACAAAAGAAAAAGTAATGTTAATACATTTTCTTCGCGGTACCTTCCTCTTTTACTCGAAAATAATTTATATTTTCGAAATTAATAGATCACGTGATTAGATAATACAATATTAAAATGTAGAATTGAAAATAATTATTGGATGAACTGCAAAATGAACTAAAGATGATGATAAATTGTGACATGATATATACATGATGACATGAAGAAAAAAGTCCGGACAGTTTTAAACGTGCATTTAAAAATAATATCACTACACCAGATACCTTAAATTTCATACGTTAACAATTTTGAATTCATTGGCCAGAAAGAATAATGAATTAGTTTAAAACTGTTTCCTGGCCAGCAGGACTCGACGACGTTTTCTTGGCAAAGGCATTGTTTTTAATTCAGGTCGTAAGAATTTATACTGTAGGCTCTCTTGCTACTATTTAATAAATGAGATGAAATTATATTATTGAACCGAGAGATTTAACTTAAATCCGTATAATGTTATGTTGAATTTACTGAGTACGACTTGAAATGCTTTTTGATGAATGACCTGCAGTGTCTCAGCCTGTCATAAAAGTTGGACATAGTAAACTTCAAACTTTAGACATCCGTATTTAGGAACAGCGAAGCTATACCAGAAATGAATAAATAATGGATATAAACTGATTCGAGAGAATAACTAAATATAACGTTAACATAATTCTATACTTCTATACTAATATTATAAAGAGGTAAAAGTTTGTGAGTTTGTCATGCTGTAGGGGGTAATGAACTACTGGTCCGATTTGACAAATCTTTGAATGTTACATAGTTCATTTATCGAGGATGGTTATAGGCTATATATCATCACACTAAGACTAATAGGAGCAGAGCATTAATGAAGAATGTTTAAAAATCGGGCTTTTTCCTCTTGAGAGCTTCCGCTGCGTGTTAGCGTTAGCCCAAAATATCTATTCTAGGCGAACGAAGTCGCGGGCAGAGGCTAGTATGATATACTTCTCTGGTAGTATATATACTACTCTGTGCCTGTAACTACAACTATCAACAGTTCTGTAACTTTATTTAGATAAGTAAATCATTATACTTCTATAATCAGCAAGAAAGTTTTATTGTTATCCAATGTACAGTTCACATGGAATAAGTCAATAAAATCAAGCAGAGCAATTTAATAGAGCTTTTAGATTATACATAAAAATTCCTGTTAGTAAATTTCTAAAGATTGCTAATTTTAGTTTTAATACGGTTGGCATATAATGTGAATTGGTCATTCGTTACTATCTTTTGCTTGCAGCTTCGCTTGCGCTAATGTAATGTAATGTATATCCGTCCTTTCGGAACATTAATGTTCTTCTGGATGCATATATGTACTTTTATGTACTCCTGACAGCGCGAATAATTTAAATTTTATTATGATCTCTTGAGTAGTTTTTTCTTAATCTTATTTTTGACAACCGATCTTTCAGATTATTACTGCCATTGTCGAATAGTTAATAATATTACAAGTGTAGTGTGATTATATCAATGTTCTAACAAGATGGCGGCTCTCTTGTTAGAGCTTTCCATGGTGTTTGTCTGGCATCTTATAATTCATGGTTTGTGTTATTATTTTCAATTCACTTCACGTATGCACAATAACTGAACTGTATCACGTAAAACATCACCAATTTTAGAAAATATGGCGTCAAATAACACAAGCTTATGAATAAAATATATCATCCACTAAATAAAATCCCGTCAAAAACTCCCTTGAGCTAAGTTGAACAAACAAAATCATTTTTGCATAACCATTGTTCATTCGTTTGTCACGTCATCATTACTTATCCTGTGATTTTTCATACGCCTTCTCAGGGGTACACAAAAAGACGTAGAGTACACTTTATCCAGGAAAGATGTACTGTTACCGAAAGATATATCAAATATGCATTGACACAAGCGAAGTCGCCTTCAAAAGCTAGTATCTAATAACAATAAGATTAGGAGATGATTATATAAGCATTGTCATAGCCAGTGCTAATTAGCTGTATATACCGCGAACGGAAACTCCACTGCGTTATGAAGAAGGCCTTTTAATTTCGTAAAAGGTTCTTTATAGGATTATAATGAAAACATTTCAGAACTAAAATAACTCTGATTTAGTATATAGGGTTTGTTGATATTTCATTTTTTCCAATATCAATAGAATATCGCTTACTCGAGTAGACTGTTGATTTTAGGTCAACTGTTATGAGATTAGAGTAATAATATTGAACATAACTATCCAATTTATGCAGGATTTCAGAAAGGTTATTCGTTATTATCGGAACCTGAACAGGGTTCTAAGTGTAATAAGGGTCAAGTCTTAATGGGTCGAATCGAGTAGCGTTGAAATTGAGACCTATATTTTTTTTTTTACTTTTGTATATTTTATTCGATGTCAGTTTTGAACCTGAAATATATTAATTTAATAATATAATCCATAAATATGGTTTTATAAAAATACCTAAAACTTTCTAAAGCAATTAACTTAGGAAACATAATATCAAAATTTGTTATAAAGTTTCTCAATTTTACTTGGTACTTCGTTTAATTAATGATTGTTCATTAAGAGTGCTTCATAATCTATGCATATAATAAAATTGAAGTATCCAGATTAATTTTTGAAAATGCTGAATTGTTTTTGATGACATTTTCACAGGAACATAGGGATCTTCTTAGAATATCTGCGCTAAATATAGTCACACGTTTTCTTATGCGGCAAGCAGGAATGACAAAATATGATAACTTAAAAACTAACTAGTGATAACAAGGTTACAATTAAAAAAATAAACCTCAAAACATTATTCTAAAAAAAATTCGTAATCTTCAAGAAGTATTAAGTTATTTGAAAGAAAATAAGCCGCGGGTATCAGCTACTTCTTAAAATAAAACAAATCGTTAGTTTCCTAATGTACACATAGATATAACTTAGGAATTTTAGTACCAAATTAGCTCCTGTTCAAATTCTTCAAAAGTTGTCTTTAGTCGAGTGATACCAAAAATATCTTCTGGCAAAAATCACTTATCATTTAATCATTAAAACATATGATATCTACTGCAACAATTATAATAAATTATCTTTTCATCTGTTTCAGGTAAGAACGTCTTTCAACAAGAATTCGAATGCACATGCAAGTACTTAGTTATTTCAGTAAAACTTCATGCATAGGTAAATACTACTGTGAAATTCCTCGTAAATTTCTCAAAGCGTAGTGACATTTTCCTTTGATCTACACGTAGTATGTAAAACGCAGGTAAGTACCGTATAGTAATAAATTGAATGAGAATAGAAGTTGCTACAGCTTACCATCTACACTCGTGGACTTATTTAGAGAAACGCAATAAAAAGGAACAAATTAATATGGAAACAGATTTGTACAATATCAGTTATTACAATATTTTGAATAAGATCAGTAAATTAAATAACTTATTTCAAACACACCAAACTGACTTAATAAAAAGAAAACAAATGAAAGTCTCAAGTGAAATTTTATTCTAAATCTTTTTATTATTTAACTTTATTTTTGGCAATCAATCTTTCAGATTATTACTGCCATTGTCGCGTAGTCAATAATATTACAAGCGTCGTGCAATAACTTCAATATTGCGTCGTGTGAGTCAATATTCTAACAAGATGGTGGATCTCTTGTTAGAGCCTTCCAGAGAGTTTATGTGGCATATCAGAATTTCATGCTCCGTGGTATTATTTTCCATTCACAATATGATAAAACATTATAGGTTACTGTTATTAAGTTGTGACAGCTTATAATGAAAGAAGTTCTATTTCAACTGTTTATAAGATTTTGTCAAGGTCTTAAAATGTTATGCAACATGTTTACTATATATAATTTTTGTAATGAATTGTCAACCCTTTGATTGATTGACCCTTTGATTTAAAGCGATTGGAAAAAGGATCTCGGTCTTTCTATACTAGTGGACTCAGTATACAGACGTTGTTTTGTGACTGACGTTAAAATACAAAAAAAAAAGAAATATTAAAAATCACTGGGAGATATATATTTGGAACTTATATTTGGAACTATAAGCTTACTGAGAAAAATCCAAATATATAAAAAATAAAAATTATCGAATTTGTTCGGATGGAACGAATCTCAATTCATAAATCACACTATAGGTAGGCGAGCTCAGCGCGGCGAGAGAGATTGCGATCAGTCGCTTGCGCATGGCATCGCGTCGCCACGTCTCACACAGTCGCCACGCCAACAATCATATTTACCCACGCCTATAGATGCTTCACATCAAAAAGTTATAATTAAGAACCATCCAAGTAATTCCAGAAGTCCAAAATATATGATCAAAATGTGTCAAACGGTTACGTTGTGAATGCGAACATACACTGTTAGAGAAGACTGAGTATTTGTACATATATCTGAGATTAATAAAGTCCAGCATCGTTTGAACGATCAGTTTGAATCCTATGTATTTTATGCTTTCATATTATTCATTTTATTGTAACTCACCACTAGGTGGCATTTCAAGCTATAAACTTTTATATTGTTCAGCTGCTCCTTTGCAAAATTATTAAATTGAGAATATGCGCCCATGTAGAGGTAGAGCCACGTCGAAGCTATTATTGGTTTCAGCATGAATGGGTCGGCACAACCGGGGCAGTACCACACTCTCGTAGAAAACCTACGTAAAGTAACAGTGCTCACATTGTTGCGTTTCGTTCGCTCAATGAGAGCCCCGGAGGCCCACCTCTCCTCTTCTTTTCCCTTCCTCGCCCAACCCAGGCTGGCAATGCAATTACGACTCCCCTGGTGTTGCATGTATCTATGGACGGTGGTGATCACTTAACATCAAGTGACCCACCTGTTCGTTTGCCTCCTATGATATAAAAAATGTCCAGTTGATAGCCACGAACAATGAATCTGTAGAAAGTAGAAAAAGTATTTGATACATAGTTTTCTAATAATACAGCACTGATACAAACTCGTTAATTATAACCATTACGATACACTATTTTGGAAGGAATATAAATAAAGAGAAAACATAACAATACCAATTATATAGCCCATTAGAAAATATGATCCTATACAAATGCGTTAATATCAGAAACGTTGTCTCAAGTTTTTATGTATCACCTCACACCTACCACAGTTGCTCGACTGCTTCTGTTCATATAAAACTTAATGATCATGAATTCCTAAAAGTGTATTGTATCATCAACGATAAAATATTCATTATGTTTAACAGCTTTATTCTAGTTTTGAAACTATAGAAGCTTGTTCAGTGATTCTGATTCATTCCACTTACGTGTATATAGTTTTATGCGGATTCTATTTCTCAATTGACTAGAAAATTATATAAAATCAAGTTTAATTACTAGTTTGTAAGTTGAGTCTTTACCTTCTTATCTTATATATGAATAAAATGATAGGGATTTCAATGATAAAATGAGAGATTTTTTGTTTTTTTTTTTTTGGTCACTTGGTCTTTACCAAAAAAATTATATCGCAATAGCTTTATTTTTTTATATATCATAGGAGGCAAACGAACAAGTGGGTCAGCTGATTTTAAGTGATCACCACCGTCCATAGACACTAGCAACACCAGAAGAGTTGCAAGTGCCTTGCCAACCTGTATGAGGGGGACGGGAGGAATGGAAAGGAAAAGGGGAGGAAGGTGGGCCTCCGGCGTTCTCACAAACTGAACGAAACGCAACAATGCAAGCACTGTTACTTCATGTCGATTTTCTGAGAGAGGATGGTACTAACCCGAACGAGCCGACTCATTCATGCTGAAATCAGTTAAACGTTATTAAATTTCATTTTTTATAATGATAACGCATTCAGTGATGTGTATTTTCTTTCCGTGAAAAAGTTAGGCAAGCGGTGTGGTACACATAAACTGGACATGGGGTACGAAGTCGCGAGTGTTAGTTAGTTTGCATATATGTATGTTACTTATCCGATGAAGCCCTCTGTTGTATTAACATTATCAATCGGCGTACATTCGAGGCCTTATTAAGTCAAAATTTTCGGTAAAGAAAAACATTTTGGCGACATTATACTCCAGCTAGATACCAAGTTTAAAAAAAAATCTGTCGCCAAGCAACCCTGGGATTGTCCTGACAGCTGTATTTGTGAACCAGTTCTTTCTAGGCTTAGCGTATTTCGATTTTAAGACATATTTTCATTTAAACTCCAACTCGGTAAAAATTGATAAAACCCTCATGACAACACAAAGCATTTTTAAGTTCGATGCTTAATAAATCTTTGTTAAAAAATTTAATATCTTCAACGACATTTATTGTTACCTTTAACAATTAAACGTAAAGCCGAAAGCAATAAAAATGTAACGCATAAACGAGAAAGTCGTAGGTTGATAATAATTTAATATATCCTTATAGCTTATTTTATATTTTAACTAGAACAGTGTAGTTGTTATTTATTTTATGATTTCACTTTATTACTTTTGAATGTAATCATTTATATCTCTGAATTTTTAATCTTAAGATAATAAAATTAAAAAAGAACTTTTATATATTTAACTGTTTCCTTTTATAGCCACGTCTATTTTTTGGACAACTATATACTCACATAAGGCAACGTGATTTTTTTAAATTGAAATAATTTTAACTATTCTAATGTTAGAAAGATCAAGAGATTATTTTTTCTTTATTCATTTGAACGCAATAAACTCAAATGTTTTCGAATTTTACAGCTTATTAATTGTTGAATATTATACTTTACCTAATATAATACAACAGATATTAGAGGCAGACCAAACACCAGGCAAAAGTATACTAGTCTTGTGCTAGTTGTTATTCGGCTGAATGTCACAAACGCTCGCGTAAACAAACCTGGTGAAGTTGTAAAGGCTAACAGCGAATAGTCGGGCTAAAAAAAATAATGCTAAAGAAATAGTAATACGAGAAGCTCTGTCGCGCGGTACTAGGTACCTCAAACTGAGGCCTTGAATAAATAAACAAGAGTAAACCGTATGTTACATTCAAGAAATAAATTATGTAATTGTTTGAAAAGCTTCATTCGAAAATTAGTAACACTTTTAATAAAACTAAAAAAGGCGCTTTATAGGTAACTGAATTAAAAGGTAGAAAATAAGTTTTAAATATGGAGTGTCATGCTAAGAGACATCTCTTATTAGAGTTTATAATGAATAAAAAATATTAAATAATTAAAATTATTTAGCAAGTTAACTTGTTGACAAAATATAGGTACACACAACATAGTAGGTGGTAGAGCCACGCTGAAGCTATTAGTGGTTTCAGTATTAATGGGTCAGCTCGTCCGGGGTAGTACCAACCTCTCACAGAAAACCGACTTGAAGTAACAGTGCTTGCATTGTTGCATTTCGTTCAGTGAGAGCGCCGGAGGCTCACCTCTTTTCTCCCTCTTCCCTTCCCCCTCCTCACCCCCATTTACAGGCTGGCAACGTACATGCGATTCCCCTGGTGTTCCTAGTGTCGATGGACAGCAGTGATCACTTAACATCAGATGACCCACTTGCCCGTTTGCCTCCTGACTTAAAAAATAATTAATACGATTGTAAAAAAGTGGGGGCTTAATAATCACATCTAATGGGACTCATTTTTAAATAATAAGTTGAATGGGACAAACTTATTAAATTATAGTCTTTTCATTATTTCTTGTTATATTTGCTAAATTTCAATTTAATCTGACATATAAACTGAGTGAAAACCACATTCAAACAGACAGCTAGATACAGGTGAAGCTAATAAAAGTGAGTTAAAACATAACAATGATATTTTTGTTCACGCGAGTGGAACCGCGTGGTTAACTATTGTAATTATATTTAAGGATACTTCAAACGATAATCCTTTAAGAATATCACCGCAGTTTGAAGCGTAAGTGACTTTGACTAATGACTTTATAGCTTGTATAAAGGTAAGACTTCCCGGCCACAATAGTTCCATGTTTGTCACGATGATTATACGCCGCGCTTGGATTAATGTTGGGTGGGGAGGTATTTCCTTTGAAGTAAACCGTCTCGGCCGGTGGTCTCATGTATAGTTTCTTCCTTCACTCATTTCATGTAGGACTTCCGTCCCATTTCTATGTCCATTACGGAGTCGTAGACGGACATTATGCTAAACGTTCGCCGATTTTTATTGCTGTATCGTGCTTCGCGATATTTTTTCTTGTTTACGGAAAATCGGCCGTGAAGATTTATGTTTAGCTTCTGAATTGATGAGATTGTTTCGATGATTTTACGGATATTTATCTATGTAATAAAGATCGAAGTTTTTTGTACTATTTTTTTTTTTTCGAAATGACTGCGCTATTGACCCAGCAAGGTCTTAACAGCTTCACCGGACTACTAAGGCGAGCGCTTAAGGCACTCGGCCGATTTTATTTTGGCAACCAGCTCAAGGGTGCACGTCACACCTCGGCTTGGCTGTTGCCTGGTGCATGCAAAATCGCGACCTATCTTAGCTAACCTAGCTAACTATTCATATATGTATGAGTTGTTGAACTGTATATGTGTACCAAGCATACACGCCTCAACAACTCCTCCATATATTTATTATCGGAAAATTGAGAGTTTTTCAGTTCGATAAGGGGAAAAAACCCTTTCACTTTCATGTGTAAGCGTGTAGACGTGCAGGTGTGTGGGGGTGCACGTGTGTGGGGGTGATCGTATAGTGTTGTAGCGGTGATGTATATTTGTGTGTCACCGTATCGCGCAAGCAACGCACTCAAGGGCTCCCTACCGAGGGATCGAACCTAGGCTTGAGCCGCTGCCGTGGGAGGCCTAATCGAGTGTGCGGGAGTGAAATTAACCCCCAGAGCACGGCGGCGTGATCTGTGGTTACGTGGGCGTGAACGTGAACACGCTCTGTTTCGAGGGACAGGCTGGTACTGATCGTTCGCTGACGTGATTGAATCAGGGGGGTCGGTAAAAATGTGTCACGGACGTCTTTTATAACGCGCAGCGTTAGGTACGGGTTCATAGTTTGCGGCGGATACCACTAACGGACTGGGATGATTCGCGGCTTTTTCAAAATAACTAATCGTAAGTGATTTTGGTTTTGTACTATAATTTAATTAAAAATCTTGCTACTGCAATTAATAGATGATGCTACATTATAATCCAAACCAATATTATAAATATGAAACTGAGTTTGCTTGTCACGCTGTCATGCCTTAACCGATCGTCAGAAAATTTTGCATACAGGTTTTTTTTTCTTATTCTTCTGTTCTGCAGACTCTTGGTCCGCACTTTTTTTGCTTTAGCTTTTTATTTATTGTCTGCGTGAAAATTCGCATCTGTGAGCAACTATTGGGTGTTCTTTATTTATTTAGTATTATTTTAACTTAACTATTTGTTTATTTTTTATTTTACTTTTTTGAAATAACTATTTACTATTTTAGAGTGTTTTTTTAATGATGTTATTGCCTTTATGGCGGTTTTATTATGATCCTTTATGGCCATATTTAGATTATAATTCACAAGGTCCCACGACGGAGCGTTCTTGGCTCGATAGATGAATCTACTTTGCTTACATGTTGTTAGGACTACAAAAGGGGCATAGGGTATTTTTGTTTGCAGAAAAATAGTATTCGCAAGGCTTATTTCAAAGTTACATTAATGCAAGCGAAGCCGCGAGTAAAAGCTAGTTTGTAATATTTATAAAGGACCTATTTGTTATTCTCTCTGATTATTTTTAAATCACAGATACATTTTATTGATAATTAACATTAACCGAATGTAATTAAAATACAAATTGTGTGACAAAAGACAGCTCCAACCGAATATATTTACCGGATAAATGAGCTTACAATGTCCTCAAAATAGACACAAAATAATCTCTCTTAAGACAGCGTATAATAAGATTTCTAACAACTTATTATTAAACGAGCTGGTCACAGTGACTTTATTCTTTTAAAACTGAATTTATTATTATTACATTTGGTTTTATTCTGGACTGTTCTTTCTTTAAACCCAATAATCTTTTCAACGATTTTAAGTTATCTTTTATAATTACTGCTTGGCCTCTATAGAAAATCATAATGATATTAAGAGCTTTCTCTTTATTCCAAAAACGATTTACAATTGTACTTACAACTAGCACACTATTTTAAACTATTAAAGTATATCTTAGATAATAAGCGTTAGTACAATTATAAGTAAATTAATTTAAATCTACATAAATACTTGTACAACGATACTATCAAATATTATGCACTATTTTTGGACAAAACATTATAATGCTACACACGATTAATTATAATTACTAAATGACACTAAGTAATCTAAATTGTCGGGAACATATATTAATCTAAAAAGTTATTTATTTCCTAGAAAGTCTTATCAATATTGGTTCAGCTGTTTCGAAAATTACTCCAGACAAGCACATTTCAATTTTATTTTCAGTTCTAAAATAGTTTTCCTGTTATAACCAAAGACTTCAAAAATTTAAAAATCAAAGATCTATAGACGAGGATTGTTAATATGTTAACGATTTCAAAAATAAAATGAATAATTAGTAATAGTGAATCTACATATTAAATTATAACTAAATATTTGAACACATTTTATTACTATACTGAATATGTAAAAAATTAACCTCCATTAATTCCGAAACACTAATTTGTATTTGACACGCACTTCATAAATTATCACAGTCGTACTTGGCCTGTCGACCGAATAACTTTCTACTCGATATCAAAAATAATTCTAGCTTATAAGTATTTTTGTGAATAGTCGCCGTGGGTATACCTCTAAGAGGATTTCGAAGCAGTGAGACGTTTACAAGAGCCCTAACAATGTTATTCTTCGTCTTGACAAGCTCACGAGCGGAGGCCGGAGTGATCAATCATAGCAAAGTGTTGACCTGATACTGATTGGTCGATTATCGATATTGAAAATATTATATCGATAACTAACCACCTTTGTGAATCATATTTGTATATTTAATACAATAAAAAAAACATAAACTTAGTTTCTTTTTTTAATTCATAATTCCCGTAAATAAATTAGTTTATAGAGGTAAATGAAAGAAAACATTAACTTTTTCATTAATATTCATGATAACTTTTTATTTATATCATAGGAGGCAAACGAACATACAGGTCATCTGGTGTTAAGTGATCACCGCCGTCCATAGACAATAGCAACACGAGGAGAGTTGCAAGTGCGTTGCCGCGTGTGTTTGGGGTTAGGGGGAAGGGAGGGAAAGCGGACCTCCAGCGCTCTCATTGACTGAACGAAATGCAACAATGCAAGCATTGTTATTTCACGTCGTTGTTTTTGTGGGTCGGATGGTACTACCACGGGCGAGCGGAAATATTCATGCTGAAACCAGTAATAACTTCTGCGTGGCTCTACCACCTTCAAAAACTTCAATAACTAAAATCAATATCGAATGTTGTCTCGGCAAAATATGAGTGTGTATTACATACTACTAGCTTTTGTTCTCAGCTTCGTTCGCGTTAATGTAAAGCTGACCTATTATTCGACAACAATACACGTTTTTTAAAAATAATATACCCTATTTCCTTTTCTGTAGCCCTGAAAACGCGTATAAAAAATATATGACGTTCGGTTGCGTAATTAAGGCGTAACAAACTCACTTTCGTATTTGTAATATCAGTTAGGACTATATACTAACACAATAATCAGCTAGTAATGTATGCTATAGCTGTGAAGAAAATCGAATTAGTGGTTAAAAAATATTGTTATAAATGTATAATTAATTCCTTGTCGAATTTCTATAGTCTCTTGAGATCTAAGTTATAAAATTATAAGTTAAAATTTATATATTTTTTACAATTTATTCAATGTTCTTTATCGTTATCGTCATCAAAGTATCGAGTATCATAGGACGGTCGTTCTATATAGACATCACTATATTTAAGCCCCTTTTCCGACGGGGATTTAATCGGGATAATACATGTGTCACATCTTATTACCAATCTGAGATTGTGGCAAGAGTAAACAGGCTGTGGGCCCTCCTCTATTTTGAATCAACATGATATCACTTACGGGACCTTTCGTCGGAAAGTGTATTTGTATTGACAAATTCTTTTTCATCTTTAAGTGTATCGCCTTATGGCCACGAGTATTATATTGTCTGATAGAATTGGGGTTATATTGACTCGTTCTATTTTATCGATAAACGAATTACAGCTTCCTTACTGTAGGGCTGCTAATACCTGAGTTGTTATTGGAAATTTAATTATTTATTTTCTTTTCGTTGACAATGTGTATTTGATGCTAATGATTCTAGATATAAAAATGTCAGAGTTTTTGAACACTGATATTTTCAATTAATATTAGTTCAGATTTTTGCCAAACTACGTACAACAGGACGTAAAACTCAAAAAGCTCAAAATTTTAAAATAACGTGTCACTAATGGTTAAATATATATATATGTATATATATATCTACTATTGAAGTAAGGTACGTGAATTTGCATTTACTACTATGTGTACACCTTTTAAAACATTGTAGTTGGGATACATTTGGGAAGAAAAGCTAGATATTTTTTATGTCATAGCAGGCAAACGAACAGACGGGTCACCTGATGTTAAGTGATCACCGTCGTCCATAGACACTTACAACACCAGGGGAGTCGCAAGTGAGTTATCAGCCTGTATTTGGGGAAAGGGGAGGAGGGGAAGGCATGTGGACCTCCGGCGCTCTCTCTGACCGAACGAAACGCAGCAATGCAAGCACTGTTATTTTATGTCGGTTTTCTCTGAGAGGGTGGTAACACCCCGGGTAAGCCGACCCATTCATGCTGAAACCTGTAATAGCTTCAGCGTGACTCTATATATCTCGAGATCTCTTAAGGTAAAAGCTTTTTAATCAGAGCGTGTTGCAAATGATGACTTATATAATTAAGACATGATTTGTGACAAAGCCTTATATAAATGCTCGAAGTTACTGAAAGCCAAATTTACCAACATTAGCCCTCAAAATTACTATTATTAAGTGGCAGAGTGTAGGCCTCACTGCTCGTAAATCAATAACCCAATGATATTGAAGAGTTGTACTAAATTGCAGTGAATGTACCCGAAAATGTAATTTAGTCTACATTTGACAAGATGAACCACAAAATTGCAAAAATCTACGGGACGCAAGCAGTGCACGAGCTATCATTACAAAAACCTTCGGGAGAGGCTTATGTTCGTCAGTAATTCTTTAGCTGGATAGTAAACTGGATGGATATTGTTTATTTAACACATTTATAATAATTCGTGTTGCATACAATAAGAAAAAGATTGGAAGTATTAATAACACCTTATTACACACTTCAAATGTGTATACAAACCACTAAATAATCTTCAATTGTATTGTAAATATATTTCTAACCAATTCTAACCAATAACCATGTGACATGAAGAATAAAACACGTTTAATTTTATTACTATCCTCTATAGAAGTGACAAACGCAATAAATACCGTACTCAGGAATCGTGAAAGTCGTAAAAAGTGAATCCTACACGGTTGTCAACTGTCATGGACATAATGTGTCAATGAATTAGTCTCTCTTAAGTTTCTAATAAAGATACTTAACTGATACTTATGTTACAATTTAAGCTACTTGATAATGATTAGACAACTTAAATTGTTATATTCTTGTACTGAATTTTGGTTCACTAATAGGATTCTCAATTAAGTATTGATTTTATAGTCAATAATTATACCTGACAATTCCATCTATAACACGAACTCAAATCTGTTTGTTATAATAGCAGAATATGACCAATATCCAATAAAACACAGGGTACGGTGCTTTCACAACCATTTATTTTTATTGGATACATGATAACTTTCAAATTTGAAATAGTTTCTAACAATCTGTTACCATAAGCAGTGTTAAGTATCATTTCAACTTAGTTTAAATTTCTAGATTTTTAGTTTAACGTACAAACCACATTATAAATATGCACGCAAACATTAAGAAAACGTATCTTTGTCTTAATTGAAAATTTGGAGACATAGTAAACCTTTCTATCGATTGTTTTTTTTTTTTTTTTAACTGGTACGGCAAAACAACTGTACGGTACCCAATGGAAAGTACAGTACAGTCCACAAATATCGGCGACTGTCGCTGTTAAATAACAACGGCTGTCGTCGCTATCATGCCGTCCTGCACAAGTATCTCTTCACGCCTCGTTTGAAGAATCCCATGTCATAAGAGGAAGGGAACACACTGGCTGGGAGTACAGTACGACAAAAACAAGAATTTTAGAACTTCTTCGTTCTTGCCGGCATGGTTGCCACTGTGAATCTGTGGAGACGCGTACCCGCCCGTGTAGCTGTGTTGTGGAAAAAATGAGGTTAAACAACTCTTCAGAACACACGCCATGATACAGACGATAAAACACTCTCAGTGAGGCGATGTTTGAAATTGCATTTTAGAACAAGTTCTTTGTTAGGTCTTATAACATTATGCAATACTATTATAACTTAAAAGGTGATACTTTACCTACATGATATTTTGACAAAACAAATGGCATGAATACACACAGATTTTGTAGGTGGAAGAGTCACGCTGATGTTATTACTGGTTTCAGCATGAACGGGTCGGCTCATCCGAGGTAGTGCTACCCTTTCAAAGAAAACTGAGGTGAAGTAACATTGCTTGCAGTGTTGCGTTTCTTTCGATTAGTGAGTGCGCTGGAAGACCTACTTCTCCTCCTCTCTCTCCATACCCCCTTCCTTCTTCACCCTTCCTTTCCCTCAAACACAGGCTGGCAACGCACTTGCGTCTCCCCGAGTGTTGTTAGTGTCTATGGAGGGTGGCGGTCACTTAGATATTGCGGTCACGATCTTAGATAAAGTGTGGAAGTAAGATGACATATTCTCAATATCGATAGTAAAAAAGAAATAGTTATATATCGCTTAGCTACGGACGGATTGACGAGGTAGCCGTTAAAAAGAAGCTAACAATTCAGAAAACTGTAATTCGTTCTAAAACAAAAACATAATGTTAAAAATTCAGGTACTACTTATTATGCTATAGATAAACGTCGAGTAATTTACGCGTTTTACCTCCGTATAATCTCGTTCAGTGATCTTTGTTATTAATTGCTTCATCGTATTACTGATTCATAGAGCGAACACTGTTTATTAATGTCTCTTAAGAATTAACGAAGCTGATCGATTATGGAATGAGACACCGAGGCGGATATGAACTCTCTCGTGAAATTTCATATTATAATCCAGCGATTCTCAAAGTAGGTTTCGTGGAACCATTGGCGGTTCTGAGGAAAGCCACTAAAGTTGCAATAAATCGATTATCGAAATTGAGTTGTTTAGTTATTTATTATAGATATAGATAGATTTTTTTTTCCTTAAAAAAATAATAAGAATAGCTTAATTCTAGAGAACGAGAGTCTGGAGATCTGTAATTCAGGTCTTTGGACCTTTTTTTAGACTCCAGACCTCATATTAATTTTCATTGTAACTTTACTGTTCTATAAAATCTATACTTTTTCTTTATGGTCATAAACAATATTGTAATGTTTTAGGGATATAAATGTGAGGTCAAATAAATAAATTTGTAATTGTTATTTATTCATATTATTTAAATTAATTGAATTACTAAAAATACTAGCTATTTAGTTGAGATAAGGAATAAATTGAAATTGTTAAATAACTTAATCGAGGTTGTTAAAAAAATAGGCTGATAAATAATTCTTTCTATAGTTAGAAAAGTTGCAATAAGACTACATTTTTTATTATCGAATAAAGAGTTCCCTTAGAATAATAGCGAGAAACGCTTTCTTATAATCCACGGTAAACTTTCATCAATCTTTGTTTTTGTTTGGTTTAATTGTACATATCTCTCAAAAATATATCCGAATTGTACATATATCTTCTTTTTTTGTTAACCGATTTTTGGATTATTACTGTCATTATCTAGTAGGTATATATTACAGGTATCTTGTAATAATTTCAAAGTTCCAATAAGATGTTGGCTCCCTTGTTAGATCTTTCCATAGGATTTTTGAAGTATCTCAGAATACATGATCTATGGTATTATTTTCCACCCACTCGTGCACAATAATCGAACTATATTACAAATACCAATATTTAAAAATATATAGTCAAAAAACACAACGTTATGAATAAAATATAAAATCCACTACATGACAGCCTAAGATCCCACTAAAAGCTATATTCTGGTTAATTTTTGTAGGTGGTAGAGCCCCGCTGAAGCTATTTTTGGTTTCAGCATGAATGGGTCGGCTCCTTCGGGGTAGTACCATCCCTCTCACAGATAACCGATGTGAAATAACAGTGCTTGCATTGTTGTGTTTCATTCGGTCAGTGAGAGAGCCGGAGGCCCACGTCCCTTCCTCTTTCCTTCTTTCCCTTTCCTTCCCCTCCCCCTTCTCCCATATACAGGCTGGCAACGCACTTGCGACGCCCCTGATGTCGCTAGTGTCTATGGACGGTGGTGATCACTTAACATTACGTGACCCACCAGTTCGTTTGCCTCCTTTGATATAGTAAAAAAAAAAACATCCTCAATTCATCGTAAAGCGAACATTATTTTTAATTGATAAATACATGTATAAAACTCTAATTTAAGTTACTTTAGAAGGTTTTCATTCAATAATTTATATTAAAGTTATAAATAAAATATACATAAAAAAATCAACCGTACTAAATTAACGTCATATAAAATTGAATCTTAATTATTTTAATAACTGTATCGAAATGTAAACAATAACCGAACACTTTTGACGCGATGGATGCAATAAAACGTCAATTAGTATAAAGTTTATGCCTCATAATAAATCTCGTAATCCAAACGTGTTATCATAAAAGCGCCGAAAAGCCTCCGCTGTGGTATTAAATTTATTATATCAATTAAAGAATTCTTCACGAGACGTAACAATTATTAGAAAGTTTAAAAAAGTATTTATGCATAACATATTACAGTTCGTGTAGGTCGACGGATACCACCTAATGTGAGTGAAGTTTGTTAAGTGAGATATTTTGTTATTGATAAATTATGGTCAATAAATGTTATTTAACACTATATTTAAGTTAGATGTTTATTCATAACTAGTTTATTTCCGCAACTTTGCTCTCAAGAAATACGTTTTTTATTAAAGTTAATTAATGAAATTAATGATTCTTTTGGCGCGTTAGAGTAAATGTTACGATGCGATACGATGAAAAACCGATATCTTGAAGTTAGCTATATTCAATATTTTGTTTCTTTGTATTTAAACTTTCAGTGTATTAAATACCTGTTTTGTATTGTGACTGTTGTTTTTTCTACAAACGTGGAATAAGGCGAAAAATAAAATTTTTGAAAAGGTTTTTATCTTGTTACGCCAAAGAAGTATAACTTCTAACGTGTGTATATAAATGTACACGCACAATTTTTTCTTCTTCTCTTTAGCGTTCATTCCTTTTACTGATTTTAAGTTATTGTTGACTATTATTTAACTCCTACGTAAAATCGTAGTAATATGTAGCCTATATGGTGTTTTAAAAAGTATTATGTTTTATCTCGGAGAAACCAACGATTTATAACCAAATAATGTAAACTCTGGATTCATAAAATATTTTTTTACGATTCACATTTCACAATTTAAGTTTGAATTGAAATTTGATTAAATTAACTTGTGGTCGAATAAATTAAACTGCTATGTGCATGCCACAGTCATAGACGAATGACAAATTATGTAATGAACATCAAATTGTTCATAAAGACACTGATTTTTCATATTAGAATGTAGTGAACTTGCATTTTACAAAATACTAAGTTTTGATCAGTTTTTAATTTTTTATATAATTAAGGTGGTATAAGATTAAGTAGAAAATGATGATATAATTAAGTAAATAAAATACCCATGAATTACGGTATTATATAACCAGATATTATAAGAAAGGTGGACACAATGATAGGGAGACCATTACATTCTACATACGGTAAGAACTTGCAAAGTTCTTTGTTACCGTGTAAGTATGTTTCCCTAGAATATGTTTCCCTATTTAGTTATGTATTAAATGGGATACAATGGGATGTCTTCGTAAAACAGACTACTTTATTCGTATGTATATTTAGTTTTTCATTAAATGCTAAATAATTTTGAATGGAACAATCTACGTTCGCATGGCATCAAAACTGTTGGGGTTATCCATTTAATAGGTCGCTTTATAGTTTGATTTACATTTAGTAAAATTGACACCAATATTGGTATTGAATAGGGTGAGTTCTTGTCCTTATTTTTTCCCGATATAAGCTCAAAAATGATCACAGAGACTTAAAAATGACCTGATACCAGGAGAAGTAGATGCTTTTCGTCTATACTAATATTATAAAGAGGTAAAGTTTACAAGCTTGTAGAGGGTAATCTCAGGAGCTCGTTTATCGAGAAAGTTATAAGCTATATACCATCACGCTAAGATCCATAGGAGCGGAGCACTAATGAAAGATGTTTCAAAATCGAGTATTATTTCCTCTTGAAATCTTCCGCTGCGTATTAACGTTAGCCTAAAGTAACTATTCCACGCGAACGAAGTCGCGAGTAGAAGCTGATCTTGGATATACAGAAATTACACAAACGAAATCACGGGAAGAGATAGTAATTCCTAACTGTGATAAGTTAAAATATCGAACATATATAATATGTATATGAAAGTCATAAAAATGTATAGTTTATTAACTAATGCATTTCACCGATAAAATGGTAATATACAATATCAAAGTATTATTCTGCCGAATATGGATAGTTCTCGTGGGAATTGCCATGAGATAAATGTTAACGTTCTTAAGCTATTCAAGTGAGTTTTGTTACGTATCTTCTTTATACTTACAGCAAATACCATAGTTTAGAATTATAATTATTAATATATCATAATCTAATTCATTAATTATTGCCCTTAAAATATAAAAAGTGTTTTGTTTTTCTTTAAGTCTGATGAAGTTATGATGGCTCTTTAGTAACTTGTTCAGATACTGCTTCGAGGAACATTGATTCGAATTCAATAATAAGGCGAAGCATTTTTTTAATTAATGTGAGGAAATCCCTACGGATACCCACCCTCCCGGGGGAGAGAATGAGGTATGTCCGACTTGCACGGACTAAAACTCCACGGTGTACCATCCGCCGCATCGTAGGAGCGGCCAGCGATCGTTCCTGCTATCTACCTGAGAACCGCCCCTGTGGCAGCCTGATAAGGTGGTCGTCATACTCCATCCTAATAAGGAGGTAAGCTGGGTACACAGCCAGCCACCTCCCCTCGTCAGCCGAACCTGTGCAATAAGGGAATGGGTGTTACGTATAGCTTATGGTAATATTTTTCTAGCAATAATGAAATAAAAAATTCGTTCACCAAACACGTATAGACAGACATGTTTCGGTAATTGCATTTGAGATCCAGTCTTCTAAGTTTGATGTATTATTATTTTAAGCTACATCATCATTTAATAACAGATTATTAATTACCACAAGGTCAAACGGCAAAATCTATCCTACCTAATATTATAAATGCGAATATACGTTTGTATTTTAAGATTTGTAACCTTAACAGCCCAACTGATCATCATTAAATAAATGTTGTTTAGAGTGTAGGAAAGAACATAGGGAGTCTTTAGTCAAGAAAAAAATTGAGCCGTCACGGGACGCCTGGCAGATGTGAAACATCGAAATTGTTCGAATCTAACGAATCTCAAATTTTCGAATTACATTATAGGTATGCAAGCTCAGTGCGGCAAGAGACATTACGCACAGTCGCTTGCGCACGCCGTCGTCGCGTCGTCGCCATGCCAACAGTCAGGTTTACCCGTGCCTATAGATGTTTCACATCAAAAATGTGAACAAAAAATGGTAATGTTTAAGGAAAATTAAAAAAAGAAATGACGCTTTAATATAAATTATTTTCAGAGTTATCGTATGTACGTACATATGAATTTTGCTTACAAAGAGAGTGAACATTTATTTAAATATCACAGCTCCTCGGACTGTGGATGTAATTTTCACAGAACAATCCAACGAGGGATACTAAACAGCATTAGAATTTCATTGAACAATCGCCCAGTGATTTGATTTACGTAGGTACCGGCTTATCGGAGATGAAAAGCCGAGTGCCTCGGAGATAAAAGGAATAAATCACATGTCAGACGACCGACTTACGCTGCAAGAATTCCGGGATCAGGAAAATTCCTACCATCCTTTATTTAATGTTACGTTTCGTTTAGTTCAATATTTATTCATAAACTAGTTATGCCTTCGGCTGCGTATTTATTAATGAAGCGGGTAATTACTTTTCGACGTTTAATTTTATTTTTAATCATATCCTATGATTTATACAAGTATTATTGATTATTCTTATAAGGTATGTATTTTGAAATGATATGTATTTCCAATGAACACAATTTTTAATGCAATCGGCTGAGTAAAATAAAAAATATATATATTTGATTTTGTTAGGATTTCCAAAATAACGGTTAATGTTTTGTATAGCTCATTACTTTGAAAAATATACTCCCAGCATACAATATTTTATGAATATCGGTCAATCCCTAATTAAAAGTTTAAATCTAGACATACAGGTAAATAAACAAAATAATTTTAATGTTGTATTTGTGATCAGTGAAATCTTTATAAAGTTATCTTTCAACTAATTTAGAAAAAGAATACATTTATAGGCAGCATTTCTGACTGGAATTGAAAAATAATTGCAATGTAGTGTTTTATATATATATGTTTTCATAAACGATCTCGTATCCATTTCCATTTTACAGATTTATATTTTTAATAAATTTATTATCATATTAGGTGCAAGTATACTAGATTAACTTTTGATTCAGTCTAGCCTAATTTACGTCAACTGGCTTATTTTGTAAGCTGTATGTATAGAATTTCATTGTTACCTTACTTGTAATTCCAAATTTGCATTTCCCTTAGGAACACTGTTAAAAGTTGTAAAAATAAATCGTTTAATCACAATGGAAAATTATAAAAATTTACCAACGGTCTTTGATAAAAAAAAACTAGAGAGTTTAGTCAAAGGTTGTAATAAATCAAAATCTATATAATTTTAAAAGAGCATCTATACGAATACAATACTGAATTTTTGGAGATATGTAGGTAGATCTGCGCGGTTTTTTTCTACTTTCATCATGATGATTTCTGTACCGAATTTTTAAACTCATTGTAATTATTATATGACGATATCAGTATTAAATGTTATTATTCGTTGAATATATACACTGAGGTCAGTTCACACTTCTTTTCACAACAGCTTAAGGAAACGAGAGTTTGATGCTGCGTCCAATTTATGCTCTGTGGATACGAATGATTCTATTTTTAATTTATGATTTTATTTTATACGAAAAATACATTTACATACTATTTATTTATTTAAGGTCCACAAAACTGAGCTCAGTGAACATAAATGGACACGAACTCTACTAAAGGTGAAAACGACATGTATAAATTAACAAGCCAATTATATGTTATTAAAAGTAAAAAAAAAACAAAACATACATAAAAACAATCACATATTTCCATAACGGCTGCATCTATTTTACTAATTCGTTTTATATTGTGTTTGAAACTCTTAGGACAAAGTTTGTATAAAAAAACATGACTGCAAAATTGTATGCAAAAATAAAATCAAAATTAAAAAATCTCTACAGTTTAACATTCAATGGTTCAGATGCCATTTTATCATCATGAAGCCGGTACCGCCGCTAGTATATTGTAAAGCTCAAGAGATATGTATTCTGTTTTTATTTGATGGAAGGTATTAATTTCTTGAGCTAACGTTCACACTTGAGAATTTCTTCTAGTATTTCATAGCCTATTTATTGGGACAGGTCATAAAGTAAGGCCATGCCACGAACCATAAGAGCGAAGAATTACCATACAAATTGTAGGTCACAAAGTACGCTACGTTGTAATACTATGGGGTCGACCGTAATGACACGTGATCGAGTGCCGCGTAGAACGCAAAGTTAACGCGTGGCTTTTAATAAAACTACACTGTAAAAATGTTATTGTCGCTTAAGTTTAGAATTTTTCATTTGATTTTATGCATTACTAGCCTCTGCACGTGACTTTGTCCGCGTGGAATAGTTACTTTGCATTGGGCTAACGATAACACGTAGCGGAAGCTCTCAAAAGGATAAATAACACGATTTTGAAACATTCTTCATTGGTGCTCCGCTCCTATTGGTTTGAGCGTGATAGCCTATAACATTCCTCGATAAATGATAAATATAACAGTGAAAGAAATTTTTAAATTGGATCAGTAGTTTCTGAGATTACCCTCTACAACATCACAAACTTTACCTCGTTATAATATTAGTATAGATGTCAAAGCGAAAATATCAAAAATATGATTAAAAATGTAATAAATAGCACATTGTTTTATGATTTAAACATTTGAATCACCAGATTGAAACAAAACCTTTTTGTTTAGACATAATTTATAGCCTGAAATTAAATGAGGGTAATTAAATGTTTGAAAACTAAATTTTGAATAGTTATTTTTGTTTTATGTTAAGTCAATAATGGACAACCTAAGGTAACCTTTAAACTTAAACCTATGGTAACTTTTTTTTTTTTCGAACTGACTACGCTATTGACCTGGCAAGGTCTTTACAGCTTCACCGGACTACTAAGGCGAGCGCTTAAGGCACTCAGCCGATTTTATTTTTGGTAACTAGCTCAATGGTGCACGGCACACCTCGGCTTGGCCGTTACCTCGAAAAACCCGATCTGACCTAGCTAAACTAAGCTAAACTATACATGTATCCATTTTTGGATCATGCAATTAGAATTGCATGATACAAAAACACAACATGTAATTCGAAAGGAGGTAAACTAAATCTATTCGATTCAGTTCGATAAGGGAAAAAGTTAACAAAAACAACCCTTCCACAGATGTGTGAGGTGCGTGTCTGAATAACTGTGTATGTGTAAGATCGATGTGGGTGTGTACTGTATCGCGAGACAATATCTTTGCGGTTACCCGGGTAGCCACGGACAAAAATATTGCCAGGATTACGCGAACAAACAATGTGCGGGTAAGAAAACGAGAGCTCTCTGCCTGTGACGCACGAGACAGAGATTCGCGATGTGGCCGGCCACAGAAAATTTAAAGAGAGATCGAATTTACAGTTTAAACGAACGACGCCGGCGTCGGGATCTAAAAATAGACAAGTTATATTATTATTTGATGATTTTAGGGGAAGAGAGACGTAAACATACGAGTTTACTCTTTCTTATATTGAGAAATATTATTATCTTTTCGCGACGGCGGCACGGGCCAACCGTTGAATCGTAGCCGCGATGACGGGGAATTTCGCGATCGCGCGAATGGGTCCCTGTTTGGGGTCGTTTGCGACCTCGTCGTAAGCTGAGATCTCGGAGATCTCATGAAAGACTAATAACTGGGCGGACCATTCCATGCCGGAGAGAGAGACAGCGGTGTCGGCCTGGAGGGCGAAACCTGCCTCGCGTATCGGGGCTGTCTTGAGCGCGGGGCGCGGGGACAACCGCGATAATTCGCGGTGTGTTCCACGCCGTGGCACTAGACGCAACTCGGAGGATCGAGCGAGTCTTTAGTGCGCGAGCACTTCGAAGTGGAGTGCTCGCCTAGGCACTTAACGCACCTGGGTTTCAGGTAGCAATTAAGTGCGGAGTGTTCGTACTCCTGGCAGTTGTGACACTCCGAGGGTACGGACGTCTTACGCGGTGGCTCTACGGTGACGCCGGAGAGGCCGCAGAGGGTCGAGAGGTTAAAGATTTTCTTGCCCCCGACATTGCGCTCGAGAATAACGAGCATCATGTCGTAGGGCGTGCGATTACGCGCAGACCGCATACGTTGGACTTCTCGGACCGGGAACTTCTGTCTCTGAGGTCTTCGTGGATATCATCCACGAGAATCTGGGCTGGGACTCTGCGTATTACTACGCGTAACATGCGCTCTTCTTCGAGCGCATATGTTAAGTAAGCGATTTTCTTAGCGCGCAGAAGGCGCGTAAGATCGCGATAGGCGTCGGAGGAGTTCACCTTTACCTGAATACCCGTTCGGGTACTCGTAGCAGAGGCTATCGGGATCTCGGCCTCCTTCAGGAGGTCGGAGATGTCGAGCCAGGACGCCTTGTCCTGGATCGTGACGGGTGGAGGGGGACGGGGCTTCTTGCTCGAAGCTGCGGGACTTGCAGCTTTCGAGGGAGCCGGAACGGAGGGCGTGGGTGACGTCTTTGGCACTTTCGTGCCACGGACGTTCGAGATTTTCGAGGGCAGAGGGCCCTCGGAGTTTGAGGCCGAGTTGGCGCGCTTCTTGCGCGGTTTGGGCTTGCGGGAGACGATGGTGAAGCCGTCGTTCCCGGCAGGGGGGTCTTGCTCCATGTCGGAGCCTTCCTCGTCCGAGGAACGATAAGAGGTCGGGGCAGGGAGGGTACTCCCGGAGGACTGAAGGTCCTCCTTCAGGAGCGCCGCGAAAGAATTCCCCTCGAGGTTTTCTTCCGTGGCAAAAACTAGCGTGGGCACTGGACCGCCCTTGAAGTAGTCCTCCATCTGACTACAGAAACGGTCATACTCCGTGATGACATCGGGACAGAATTTGGAAATAAACTTCCGAAAGCGCGCGGACTCGCGCTGTTCGGAAGTGAGGTGGGCCATAACGGGGTCTGAGGAGGGGTGCGGGGCGGGGGAAGACATGTAAAACCTCCCTGCCAGAGGGGCAGGGGGGCGCGCCTTTTTGAATTTAACGGACTCCGGAGTCCGGGCCAAAAGGAAACTGTGGGCGAAGTGCAATGCCTCACAGGGGACCTACAGTGCCTAGGAGGAGGCCCTAACACGATGCGTGCGCGCGCGGTATTCTAGCGAGACGCACGTGTTTGCGCTCGCTCCGTGTCGTTGGAATTCATCGCGGTAGGGTAGATGCACTTATAAAATAGCTAGTTTACCTGCGTTGTTTATGGGTGGTTTTCGGTGGTGTTCTGTGGATTTTCTCATTGACCTTTGCTTGCTTACGGATCTTGGACTAATTCACTCACCCGACTTGGCTTGTTTTTGGATTTGGCGTGGATTTCTTCTATTTCATGACCTGGCCTCGTTTTTATCGAACTGTTACTTCTTTTTCTGTGACTTGGCGCGTTAATAGGACATTGTTCTCTTGCCTCTTGGTTCGCTGCGTGATCCTGTGGTCGCCAGTGAACCATGAGTGCACAGAGAGTGACGAGATCTACTCGAGCGAGACGTGTTAGCGGAGCCGGGAAGGTGCAGGACTCCGACACGGAGGTGGAGGATGGGACGGCCCCCAAATTGAAAACTACCCAAAGGGGTACCGCTGGCAAGCGCGGGAGTGGCCGTGGAGTGATGGGGGAGGCTGACGGGTCGTTTGACCGGGCCCTGGCCGGACTTGTTGGCGCAGAGTCGACTGCGAGCTCTGTCGTCGGTTCCGCGGTTGCCTTGGCGGACGGCTCTGCTGCGAGCTCCGTCCTGCCTAGCTTCGAGTCTGAATTTGAGACTCCCATTATTGACGTAGACCTCTTAGACGCCCAACGTCTGAAGGCTCTTGCCGGCTCCAACATTGCGTCCATCTATGGGACGGTAAAGAAGTCTACCAATCTGTCGGGACGGTGTATCAAGGATCTGAAAGCCGCCGCAAGGTCCTTGCATGAGATAGTAGAATCCCTCGTGGAGCGCACGGAGGGAGACGAGACACGCAAGCTCAAGAGGGAGAATAAGAACCTTCGCCGACATGTCGAGGATCTGAAGGCGGAGATTCTGGCTTGGCGGAGGGAGGCCAACGCCAAGAAGGAGATGCCTCCACCCCCTCCCCCTATGCCGGCATCAGGCGTGGTGGAGTCCCCCGCTCAGTGGGAGGAGGTTCTTGCCGGGGCGATCTCCCGGATGGAGCAGTCCCAGGCATCGCTCGCTAATATGCTGAGCGCACGCCTGGAGGACGTAGAGAGGCGACTTCCTCCGGAGGCATCTATTCGCCCACCCTTAGAAGCGGACAAGAGGAAAGGCGGCGGTGCGGCCAATGCAGTACTGGCAAAGGCTGACGGGAGGGCTCAAGCAGCGCGAGTAGCGACGTCACAGCAGAGCTCTGCCCCATTGGGGCTGTCATGGGCCGATTTACCGGCTCCCACCGCGGCGCCTCCCGCCGTGGCGGCTGCCAACGCCTGTTGGGCCACCGTAGTGGGTCGGAAGAAGAAGATGGCGAAGGCCCCACCAGTGGCGCCTGCCTCGACGGCTGTCAAGATCCCGCAGAAACTTGTAGGGCAGAAGTTGCCACCCGTCCCTCAATTGGCTGCGGTCATACTGACGCTCCAGGATGGCGCAGCTACCAAGGGGGTCGGGTACAGGGAGGCTCGGGAAACCGTGGCCCTGCAGGCTATGGGCATTGAGGACGTGCGAGTCAGGCCGACGGCCACA
>JACEII010000010.1:9032895-9089863 GCA_014332785.1 Antheraea mylitta
CCGCCAACGGAGGACCGGCAGGAGGAGGCGGCGCTTTGCCCAACTCCTCCTGCCACTGTAGCCGGACCTGAGGGGATGTAGTCGGGGGGCTCATCCCCTCATTGCACAGGTCCGGCGGACGAGGGGAGGCAGCTGGTGTGTACCCAGCTGCCTCTCTATAAGTAGGAGCCCGGCGGCCACCTTTCGCCGGGCGGACCGCTGGGGCGGCTCTACAAGGTTGATTAGCTAGAACGATCCCTTGCCGCCCCAACAACACGGTCTGTCGGTACACCGTGGGGTTTTAGTCCGTGAGAGTCGGACATAGCCCATCCTCTCCCCCGGGAGGGTGGGTATCCATAATGGATTTCCCACGTAAAAAAAAAAAGGCCCTAACACTTCTTTCTTCGGCTGCAGATGACACGGAGCTCGAACCACGAAGCGCTGGACTCCCTGGAACGCGAACCGGCGACACGCAGCACACGGAGAACACGCAGGACGCACTGAAAAGTGCGATTATAATTGCACCGAAAAGTGCAGTTTGCTGCGTTCTGAAAAGAACGCCTTACGACTGATTCCTTTGAACGTCTCAAAGAAACGTGAAAGTAGCGAGCGTACCGAAATACCGAAAAATTTTCGACGTGAAACACGGTCGCGTAATCGCGTCGCGAACACTTACGAACAATCGGAAACGTAACACGAATAAAAATTCACGTCTAAAACACGATAAGAGCACACGCGTCCGAATCCCACGGCAGCGAGAATCGGACTCTACGTCTTTTTCACCTATGGTAACCTAGGGTTTATTGTCTTTAGCTATAAAAATATATGTTGGTATTAATATCTGAGATTAATATTCTCCCACATATTTTGACCAATCACCATGAAAATTGACACACTCTTTATAGAGAAGGTTTTCATATTATTAATTTTACTGTTACGCACCGCTTGGTGTCAGTGCAGAATACTCACTTGTAACAACAGATAACTAAAAAGCTTGCGAACTCGCTTGCACATCATATACTCGTACATGTAGGTAAATTAAAAGGTACATTTCTATCTGTACGGAACAAGGACCCATCCATCATTATCCTTTTAAAAAATCTTGTACCTATAATGAGTAAAACGATGTTTAAAGCTCATTCATTTCTAATGCTTTTTAGTATTCCCACTGCAGCGTCGCGTCGCGGTGCGTTGCGACTAAAGCCGCTTAATTCGAATGCACTAACAGGATTAAAAGCATTTCCTTTATAATGAAGTTGTCTCCGACTTCGGTAGTACGTAACTAATGGGCGGTAGGTCTGGCGGGGTCATTAGGGTCCAACACTCAGCGGCGATAAGATAAAACCCCGGATCGGCCCTTTGTTCTTATCGCGTTATGTCAAAATATTTAATGTCACAGTTTTAACTTTAAACGCAGCGACCGCGAAAGTAAAGTCTGTGGGTTATTCTTACGTTTGTTTTACAATCTGTGAATTTTAGAGACGTTTGCAGTTCGTACTCGAGTGGCCAATAAACTTTGACGTCGTTAAAATCGTGAATTTATTCGCGTCTCGCTTTTGACATGAATAACGCATGAGTTTAGCAAGTTCTAGTGTGAATACGAGTATGTTGGAGTATGCGAGCGTGTTTGTCTTATTTGATTATACAGTGGAATAAATTGTTTAGTGCTACTTCGGTGTATGTGGCTCCGGTTTTATTTTATCCCATACTTTTATTTTACTATATGTAGGTGTGATAAAGTTTTTATTTTATTCGCCAATATACCAATATGGATATTAAAGAATATTGATAAAAAAAAATTTTATGATATACATCGAGGGACTTATTTGGTATTAAGAGAAGAAGTTTCTTGTTGGAACGATATCAAAAAAGAAATGAAATCGAACAAAACAATGTTATTTACAAATATATTTAGTGTTAGCTAATCGTGACCTCTCATTGAGCTTACGATCAGTTATTACACAGAATTTTTAACCGACTTCATAAATAGAAGGAGGTTCTCATTTCGGCTGTATTTTTTTATAGCCCAATGTGAGAAAATTACAATCAGCAAATAGCACTAAGTTTCACAAATCTCTTACTAGTTGGATAAATTCTAGATTTCAGATCACTTTCTTCTCATCGCAAAAACCTTAATATAAAACCTAAAACTTAACTGAACTACATGCAGTAACCACCGATTTTTAACATGAGCAAAGATTATAAGAATAATTCCTTTAGTATCCAACAAAATTATGAACCCCAATAACAAGTATGCATGGACAAATTTATTTTTTAATATAATTTACTATTAATATCTCTTAATCTCCGTTAAATATATTAAATTTATTTCTATATTCACTCTGATACGTAGTCATTTTATTTAGCTTTATTATTTCTATGTTACTTAAAATAACTACTTTATAATAACATAATATTACAATAACGTTTCCATATAGTTAGTGTTTAACTAATTTGCCAAACAAAATAATGTTCTATTAACTAAAGCATTGAATATTACTTCCAGTATTTGTTGTTTATTACTTTTAACTGTACATCATATGAGTAACGAACAAAATTGTCGCTTATTATTCTTACATCAAACGGTGTTACGTCCATTTAATAAAATAAAAAAACTAGCGATCCCTTTATAATTAGTGTTACAGCTGCCCATTGTTTTACTTTACAAAATTTACTTAAATTGGAGGTAATTTTGTCAATGCCACATAATGATATTTTAATTTGAGGAAGCACTTTTGAAATGATGACTGTAGTAAATTTACCTATTGTTATTTCGTCTGAGAATTAAAGTCTGACATGTGATGGTAATTTTTATAAAAAAGAATTTTTGTTTGAATAATTGTTCAAATATATTTTGTTATGTTTAAACTGTTACTGGCGGTTTGGTAAACAACCCAGTCATCGACATCAAGAAGTGATTTACATATTAATAAATGTATACATTCATGCATGTGAAGCCGCGGACAAGAGCTTGTCTGTATATATTTAAATATCAACTTAAAGATAGGTGTAATAAAGTTCATAAAGATATTAAACATGACTATAAAAGTTAAAATTAATTTTATAGGAATGGTTAAAACATCTTTGGATTCATGAAACAAATAATATATTGCACACAATCATGTCTATATTTGGTATTATTGCATTATTTTAACAATTCCTTCCATGTACTTTACGGTCTCGCCTTCCCATAATCTTGTTTAGTTTGTTGACCTTCGTTGATTTATATGGGCTTAATTGCTGATACTATAACTTAGTGATTTGTATTCCATACAGTTTATGAGTGTACACGGGCTATGCCGATACATTTATCAGTACATAAAATCACATCAAAACAACACTTGAATACATAAACCGTCGTACATATGGTGGTAATAACCAAATATCACAAGTTTACGTATTCGAAACGACGCGTATCGCTAAGTACGCGATTACGAACCGCATACGCCAGTAAATTGCGTATCGATGTAACCGCACTATGCGATTTCACGCTCGCGCGTGTTAATTTTGCCAACGTTTACCGTGTTATACTGAAGTATGGGTATATTGAAGCATAAACAAACTTTGTTATTGTTTGGTGTAGCTACTATGCGCTGTTTAATACAATTTTTGCTATTCAGAACAAATTTGGGGAATTTGTAGATTTTAAAATGAGAATAACTCTTTAACCGAGACAATAGCAGTTATAATAAATACTTTTTGATATTTAACTTATTTCATTGTAATTTATATTGGTGAGATAAAATCCTATAAGATAAACTTCTCCTCAGGAGACTAAACTACACACAAAACATGAATACTTCATCCAGCTCCGTTCAAACTGCATCCAAAGCTCCATCCAAGCCTGCATCCAAAAATCCATTAGTATACAGTATTAGTATATGCTTGCTACTAGATTTTTCCTACGACTTTAACTACGGCTCTTATTTTATTCAGCATTAATAACCCATAATATCATTACGACAGATTTATATTTACATAAGTATATATATGTGTTTGTAAGCATATCATATTGCTAGGTTCTGCCCGCGACTTCGTTCGATGATTTAAAAAAAAAACACCCCAATTTTGAAACATTCTTTATTGGTGCTCCACTAATGTTCATCTTAGCGTGATGATATATAATAACCTGTAGCAATCTTTGATAAATTTTCAAATCGGACCCGTAGTTCCTGACATTAGCGTGTTCAAGGAAACAAACAAACCCTCCAGCTTTATAATATTAGTATAGATTATACGGAATGCAATGTACAAAAAGCCTATATAAACTTACCTGAACAAAATACAAAATTTTTTGAATAATTAAAGTAACATTTAGTATGATAGACACGCGCACCTATCGACCGCAATATGGTTCTAGCGTGGTTTTTACTTATTCTCTGTCAGTTTGGTCGTCGTATTTTTCCGAAACTGCCTCATTGTACACTTTAAAATTTATTGTCCGCTTTGAAATAAAATAAGAATGTACATTGCATGAAAACTAGCGAGACACAGTTAAGGGATTAATTAGAAATAATGAAAACGACAAAGGAAAGTAGAGCAGTTTTTGGGATTTTGGATAGGCGATTGTACGTTAAACGAATTGACCTTTGACCTTGACAGTTGCAGGTCGGAGTGATTACATCGATCAGTAGATTTGTCTGCATCTTGATTATTGTCATTCAGTTTGATGAGCTAATAAAAAAAATGCGAATGAGTTCGATAGATATATGTTGTTTTACAAAATTTTAAAAATACTTCGAGTCAATCAGATAATTTGAGTATCTATGCAAATATTGTAATTATAATTTGGTAGTAATACATTAAAATATGTGTAACTCATTTTTACGTTTGCTTTGAAATTTATACGTTAAGGATTTTTACTTGAGACATCTAAAACGTTAATTATGATAGCTTCATGAATTGCCATACTGAAGTCATATTTATAAAATGTACTCACCTGCAGAGTAGTTGTTGTCGTGTGTTGTATTTCAATACGCTGTAAGCATAGTATTTGCCCATTCCTTGTCATTCACTTTGATGCTGTGTTGACCCCGATAAGCTTCGTTGTGGTGTAAGTAATAAGCGTTATGCATACTTTCAGATGCAATGAAAAGGTGGTAGAGCCACGCTGAAGCTATTACTGGTTTCAGCATGAATAAGTTGACTCGCCCGAGGTAGTACCATCCTCTCACAGAAACACCGACGTGAAGTAACAGTGCTTGCATTGTTCCATTTCGTACGGTCAGTGAGAGCGTCGGAGGCCCACCTCTCCTCTCATCTCTCCCTTTTTTCTTCCCCTGTCCTCCCTCTCCCCAAACAGAGGCTGGCAATGCACTTGCAACTCCCCTAGCGTTGCTAGTGTCTATGGACGGCGGTGGTCACTTAACATCAGGTGGCCTACCTGCTCGTTTGCCTCCTGTGATATATAAGAAAAGTAATTCTAATTCAATAACAGTATACGAATATGATACGAAGGTATATGAAATTCTGTATATCAAGATCTGGGTAGAGAAGATTGCGCGAGCTATTCCCTCACCTCCAGAACTTAGCACGTTGGAAGCGGTGTTAGTGTTTTTAGTTTGTTCAGTTTAATATAACCGATTCGTCACGATAACGGAGATAATGATGTTACATAAAAAGATTTGTTTTAATTGTATCAGTGACATAAACGACATAACATTTTGTTTTTTTGTGTGTGAATCTAAAAAGTTTTCGCCGTCGGTTTTTTTTGTCTTCATTAATAATAATGCCGGGTGCAACTGTTACTACGTGTATATAAGCTATCTCGGGAGCCTGCTTTGTATTGAGAATTTTTAAAATCAAATTAAAAGTATTACAAATTCATTGCAGCCCTAAAGTTTTTTCCCCATCACCATAAACCAATAGAATATTAATTAAATCAATTTAAAATCAGGGAAAGGACGGGAATTCCGTAGAGATTTGTTAGTAGACGTCGACTCACAGACTTACGTTTTTTTATAGTCCCGCATAGATTGATGTTTTATTTAACAACGTTTGCTACTTTAAACTATTGTTAATTGTTAACAATAATAAAATGAATTCATATCGTATGTGAGACGTTTGAGTAAACGTGATATTTTGTTCTGATTTTTATACTTTTATGTTGCATTATTCTTGCTTGTTCACATAACATTCGTAGACCATCTTTTATAATAGAAAACGGATAACCAAGAGTAGAATAATAATCTTTGAAAACTGATTATGTATTGCACTGGAATAATACATAACAATATTAGTTATTATAACCTCTTATCTTAAATATATGATCAACATGACCAGTTAGTATATTCTAATACATAATAATGTTATTGTGATCTTTCATAGAATTATGAAATCTTTTATCACTTGCACCGCTACGTTCACATAGACATGTGAACATCCACAACTATCCCCCTTTTGTTAAGATCAAAGATCTCGGTTACTTTGCAAGGGACACGACATAATAGATCATGGCTTTTGTACATTATTAAACAGTCGTTGCTTATTTAGCAAAGTCGTTAAGGGCGTGATAATTTATTTATGAATACATTTTCACATGGATATACACATTCACCACATACATTTGAATATGTAACGATTTCGAATTTAGAAAGGTACTTAATTAATATTTTTGATGTATAAGTTTAATTAAAAAGTACCAATCATAGTAAAAACTACTATGTTAATAATGAAATTAACTTTCCTAAATATGTTTTGTAGTTATATAATAATATTCGGATTATTTTAAATCAAGGCAATATTATTTAATCACTATTATTTAATCACTACATTATATAATCACTATATTGGGGTGTAAGGGGTGTCGAATAACATCATAAGACTTGAGACACCCAAGCCAACCTCACCTGCACGTGGTGCACCCTGCTGAATAACGAACGAGGCAATGGCGCAAGCGGGGTGGTAGGGTTTTACAGCCCGACTGGGTCGCAACCACCATGTATATGGCGAAAAAGCCCGTAATAGTGATTCGCTTCTACGGGTCGCGTTTCGGGATCAGCCTGTGCATATCCAGCTTATTACAGGCCGGCATGATAGTGGCGACCGGCGATGGACAGTGTGTCAATCGGTGGTTGCTATTATTTTTGGATTGTACTGTGCTTACCATCAGGCATAGTGCAGTCACTTTGCCGTGCTACAATAAAATAAAAAATAAAATATTATATTTTTTAAAAGTCGACAAATATAACAGCTTACAACCTATCCAATTACTTGCATTCTATGAATTCGACCCACAAAAATGATTCAATCTACTTATTCACAACATTGATGATTGTGGCCCAGATTATAATAAAATACAATAAAGCATGTGAAGTGATGCAGCTAAAACAATGAAAATTGTTTTAATATATACCAAACAGTGCTCCAAGTTGTGTGTTGAGTTAAGAAAATTCGTACGTAACTTCTTGTAGGTGGTAGAGCCACGCTAAAGCTATTACTGGTTTCATCATAACAACCTGCTCGTCTGAGTTATTATGACGTGAAGTAATGGTGCTTGCATTGTTGCGTTTCGTTCGGTCAGTGAGAGCGCCGGAGGCCCATCTCTTCTCACCTCCCCCCTCTTCTCTTCCCTTCCTCCCCTCTTCCCCAAAACTGGTCGGTAACGCATTTGCGACTCCCGTGGTGTTGCAGGTGTTTATGGACGATGGTCATCATTTAATATCAAGTGATCTGTTCGTTTGCCTCTTATGATAAAAAAAAGAAATAATGTTTTTTTAACAATATATGTGCGATATCCACAAATTGTGTTCGCATTGTAGTAATATCTCGAGACCCTCTTCGGAGCTGTCAATTCAACAGTCATTAGTGTCAACAGCATCCTGCTTGTCTTTTGTTCGCGTAATACATACGCGGATCACAATATATACAACTTTGTTCATCTAATAAATTTGTCAGGTTTAGGGGAAATAATTATTGTTCCAACGACAAATCTTCAATAAGTTTATTTTCTTAATTAAATTGTTTGATAGGAGATTTTGCCACATTAATATAGAGTATGACATAATGTAATATTTTTTTCTCGAACTGACTACGCTATTGATCTGGCAAGGTCGTAACAGCTTCACCGGACTACTAAGACGAGCGCGTAAGGCAATCAGCCGATTTTATTTGGGCAACTAGCTCAATGATGCACGGCACAGCTCGGCTTGGCTGTTGCTTGTTTTATGCAATTCGCGACCTATTTGAGCTAACCTGAGCTAACTATTCATACATCTATGAGTTGTTGAAACATGTATGTGTACCAAGCATACATACCTCAAAAACTCTTATATGTATTTGGTATCGGATAATTTTCTAAACTATTTCAGGTCGATAAGGGAAAAAAATAAAACCCTTGCACTTTCATATGTAAGCGTGTATGCACGCACGTGTGTGGTGGTAACATGCTTAATCTTGTCGCAGTGATGTAAGATTTTGTGTCACTGTATCGCGCGAGCAACGCACTCAAGGGCTCCACACCGAGGGATCGACCTAGGCACTTGATGCAATAAACCAGGTCAACAAAGAAGTATATTTTTAGGTTCCTATTTAAGTTGATAAATAAATTTAAGAAAGGCTATATGTTATTCTTTAATTTTTAAGCTATTGCATAGCTTCTATCGCGGGCCTTGAGCATGGAGACCGAATCCAAAAATTCCGTAACGAAAAAACCTAACACCCCCCACTCTGCCCGCCATGTAGCTCGGCTGAGCGTTCGCTTAACGTGTATATGGTACGACTGTACAAAGCTCGCACGGATCGAGACGAGCTTCTCCGAAATCGGACGAATACGTAATCAGCTGTTTGTGAGGAAGTATACTGGTGTATAGGTATTTATCATCTATGTACAACAGTGAATATCTGTACTCGTATAATTTGTGTACAAAGTGTTTTCCTGAATAACCTACATGTATTGTAAGATAATAAAAATATTTTGAACAATATTTTCTCATTTATTTAATAAAAGAAAAAAAATTGTTTTCTTATCGGTCACCACGCTCAAAAAGTGTAACTTAAATTAATATCAAAGAAAAAAAACAAAGGAAAAAAATACTGTATAAATAAAATAAATAAATAGTTATAATTGCATAAGTTAATAAAAAATGCTGTGCAATAGCTTTACCGCGGCAGTCCCCGAGTGCCACACGTATTTTTTTTTTTATTGTAGCTCAGCAAAGTGACTGCACTGTGCCTGATGGTGAGCACAGTACAATCCAAAAACAATGGCGACCACCGAGAGACACGCCATCCCTCGACGGACGCCGTTGTCAGGCCGGCCTGCATAAATGTCTCTTCACGTTACGCTTGAAGGACCCCATATTATAGGAAGGAGGGAACACACTAGCCGGGAGATTGTTCCACAGCTTCACGGTACGGCAAAGATAAGAAGTTGCGAACTTTTTAGTTCGTGCCCAGATAGGATTTACCGTAAAACTATGGCTCCGAAGCCCAGCGCGAGTGGTTTGCTATATTTATCTAATGCGTTCATCGGATATCTGAAAACAGCGATGTATTTGGGCTTTTTAGTAGTTTGAGCAAACTCGTAGACATTTTATGTGTAGAAATAAAATAAAAAAACAGAAACATGATATACATGATACATAAATATTCCATCAAGTTCCATTATCTAGGGACGAAATAGAGGAATACGTTTGTATGGAATAAACGCAGCCCGCGTTTCCTAATGACATATTTACCCAACTATGCAAATGAGTGATTGTTTTTGTGGATGTGTGTGTCTATTTTGTTCGTACGAATTATACCTAAAGCAATTTGGTTTATTTTAATATAGGCGGTTTCATCTGAGTTCTTGTAATTATTGGAGAAATATATATTGTACAATATTTAAGTGTATATTTAAGCCAGATCTTTGGTTCTGTAAATTAAAAATACAGTTATTAGTTCCTTTCTAATACTTTTATTTCTTAGATATTTTTTTATATTACATATAAGAGAAAGAGTAACATATATTTATTTACCATCCAATTTTTTTTTCTTTTTTTTATATCATCGGAGGCTAACGAACAGGTGGGTCACCTGCTGTTAAGTGATCGCCATCGGCCATAGACACTTGCAACACCAGGGGAATCGCAAGTGCGTTGCCAGCCTATGTTGGGAGGGAGGGAGGTGAGGAGAGGTGAGCCTTCGGCGCTCTCAGTGACCGAACTAAACGCAACAATGCAAGCACTGTTAGTTCACGTCAATGTTTCTGTGAGTCGGGTGGTATTACCGCGGGCGAGCCGATCCATTCATGCTGAAACCAGTTATAGTTTCAGCGTGGCTCTACCATCTTAGGAAAATGTAGAATACTAAAAAATAATGTTATTCCGCACAAGTAAATAAAACTGTGAATAGATTCATAGTGCTGTCTAAATTGTCAATGGAAACCATAATGGGAAACCGTAGTCTTTCATAAGGATAAAATGTATAAACTAAAGCACTCCATTACGTTTACAAACAAAACTATTCAACATAGTATATAATGTCAACAAAGACCTATTAATTTGTACGCAATATGTACAAATGCAATTCTCTTTGTAAAAAACCTTACAAATAACCGCTTTCGTTCACATTGCAACATGAATAGATAAACACAGGTGACACGTCGCACGACGTGGAATAGTTGTATTTTTAATTAAAATTCTTATTCTGGAAATATCTACAATCGATGTCCACTTTAAATTCCATAATCGATCGAATCGTGTTAATGCATTAAAATTTAATTAGCCAGGTGCATGAAAAAAGTGAACCTTTCTCTTTTTTTAATACCGTGTAAGACAAAGACGGGGGAAATTCGGTTTCTTAGTAGTAATGATAGGAAGCGGCGTCGAAGCGTACATCCGGAGCCATTGTCGGTTAATTGGTCCTTCAAAAGTCTTACGGTTGTTTTACGGGTAAACAATTATCGTTACTTGAATTTTATCGTAATCTTCTTATAAATTTCTAAATATATTAAAATATCAACGACAATACGAATCACGATTACAAGTTATTTTCGATTACCATTTTAATAGCTATTTAGTGTTATTTTAATTGTATTATTCTTTTTTCCTATTTAAACAGAATACTTGTTGCGTGAAAAAATTTAGAAAATTAACCAATACTAATAAATATATAAAAAAAAACACCTGGACGATGATTTAATTATTAATTTCAATATCTCTATAAAGCTAGACGGTTCATTTGTTTGTTTGGTTGAACGCGATAATCTCAGGACTACTGGTCCGATTCGAAAAATTATTTCAGTGTTAGAAAGCTCATCTGTCGTGGAATGCTACGGGCTGTATATCGTTACAACCAATAAGTCTACAAGACCAATAGGAGCGAAGCACCAATGAATAATGTTTCAAAATCGGCTTTTCCCGTTCAAGAGTTTTGCCTGCGTGTTAATGTTATCCTAAAATAAACATTCCACGCGGACGAAGTAGCGGGCAGAAGCTAGTTTATAATAATTGTAACTAATAATATAAATGCCAATGTGTGTTTCTTTGATTGTTACGTTATAACGGCTTAGCTACTCAATCCATTGTCATGAAATTCAAAAGTAAAAAAAGACAAACTTAGGGTATTTTGTATTCAGAAAATCACTGTTTCAGAAACATAGATTAAAACTACCTTAGTGCGAGTGAATCTACAGGTAAATCCTAGTGATACTAATAACTACATACAAAACATAACTTTTATTAGTAGATATTATTAATTATTACATAGATACTTAATATACATATATACAGAGACAAAACTGACAATAATGATATTCAATATTACATTATAATTAGGTATTAACAGTAAAGACTCAATAGTAAAGTATATTGGTATATTTGAGAATATAATTATTGTAATCTAAGAGCGGAGTAGACGAATTTCACGCAAGACTTTAGACAACTTCCAAAGAATTAAGCCACATATTTTTGTGAGGTTTTTTCGACACAAAAATATGTATTTATACACAGTGAGGATAGAAAAAATATGTAATATATTTAATACGTGATGATTCAGTAATTTATAAAAATGAAATGATATTAGACTGCCATTGTACACGTATTTTGATATTACTACTGAATAGATTTCATTCTTTTTTTAAATTTAAATTTTAAAAAATATCATTATTAAAAATATATATCATTGTCTTATTTAACATAAAGGTATATCAGTTTTAAGAAATGAGTTTGTTATAAATTCAGTGATCTGTAAAGAGGTAGAAGAAGTAAACAATTTTTGTTAAATAAAGTATATTTTCACTTAATGTTTTTATTGTTATTATTATATTATTTCATATATAATACCTTTAAACGAGGAATTCTTATGTTTTTATATTGTTATATATTCAGGATTTCGGAAAAGGCGTCAGCGATTTCCATGAAACTTAGTATGTAGGTGGTTTCGGGGACGATAAATCGATCTAGCTAGATTTCATTCAGAGAAAACTTTATTTTTCTAAGTTTTCAGGCAATGAAAAAATATAGCTAAAATATAAAGGTAAATTTCGCTGCCGTTGTCAAAACAATAATAGCTCAGATCGAAATCGGCTGCTTAGATAATCCGTCTGACCGTAGTTCGAATCCGAGTGACAGCTAAAGAGATATTTTATTTTGGGTAAAAAAATGCTAATTTTGTGAAGCAAACCTAACAGTTTATTTTAATTAAAAAATAAATTTATTATTATAATTATAAGAGAGATATCTTTTTTAATGATTTTTTCCAAAAAAAAAAGTAATTTTGTGAGGCGAACCTAACAAATGTTTTTTAAAGAACCAAGCTAAGCTCGGTCGTCCTGTTACTATATTGTTAATTGCAATGTAATGTGGTTATCAATAAACCATACTTGAAATCGCTTCCTCTCATCGCTTGCACTGCGTCAGAGCGGCCACATACGAACGGCACGGTAAATGACGCGTGGAAAGCAACTCGCAGCAATTTGGCAGCAATTTCTGTGCCAGCTTACTGCAAGACGGCTCCGAACGAAAATCATATTTGGAATGGATTGATGCTGTAATAACACTGTAATTTTCACGTATGATGTAAGAGACTATTGCATTTTTTTTTGTCTGAAAGCATTAACGCTTATGCTTTGAAATAGTTATTGTTTTAAAGAGTTATATGTATTGATATATGTCAGGTTTATTCAAATTAAATATCGATATTAATCTAATAAAAGTCTCATAACGCTCTATGGTTTGGTGACTGTAGCAAAAATTATTGTATTTATTTATACCATTACAATTATCGGATGCCGTTCTTTTAATACTAAAAATAACTATTTTGAAAATGCATACCACATTGTTCGTGTTTACATAATAGTTTAACTCTTACTTTTTTTTTTCGAAATTACTACGCTATTCACCCAGCAAGGTCTTAACAGCTTCACCGGACTACTAAGGCGAGCGCTTACGGCACTCAGCCGATTTTATTTTGGCAACCAGCTCAAGAGTGCACGGCTCACCTCGGCTTGGCTGTTGCCTGTTGCATGCAAAATCGCGACCTATCTTAGCTAACCTAGCTAACTATTCATATATGTATGAGTTGTTGAAACGTATATGTGTACCAAGCATACACGCCTCAACAATTCCTCCATATATTTATTATCGGAAAATTGAGAGTTTTTCAGTTCGATAAGGTAAAAAAAGAAAACCCTTCCACTTTCATGTGTAAGCGTGTAGGCGTGCACGTGTGTGGGGGTGATCGTGTAGTGTTGTAGCGGTGATGTATATTTGTGTGTCACCGTATCGCGCAAGCAACGCACTCAAGGGCTTCCTACCGAGGGATCGAACCTAGGCTTGAGCCGCTGCCGTGGGAGGCCACGGCAAATTGGCATCTATTTGGTCTTAAGTTGTCTCGATATTACATATAATATAGTACGTATATTTATGTTCTACCCAACTATATTCAGAGTGGTTGAAGTTTGTCGAGGACTGTATATTTGAAGATGCAGATAGCATTCCTTTTTTATTACATTTCTCTAACGAATATAGTCTGAAGACTTTACTATTGTACACTTACTATATACAAACTTATAATATGATTGAATGAAATATAGTTCTATTGAATCGTTTGTCATGTCAAACATCGCTGATCACAGATCCGAGATATATTTACATAAAAAAAAACATCAAAACATACCCACAGAGAGAAAATAATTTTATACTTTTTAAAAAGCCGCCTCCTACGGACCGGTTTTCTGTGCAGCATGTAACTTACATGGATGTCTCTTATATTTTCCAGTAATTACTTCGAAAGGTTTTTAAATACAAACCTATTTATTACGGTTACCGAATCATTATGATTCCTTTTAAAATAAATATTGGTGTTTTAACAGGTTTTAAAAGATAATAACTATGGTATAATTACATACAAATTCTCTTGATTCAATTTGATCAATATATTTCATCCAGTTCGACAATCTTTTTGGCCGCTGTGAACATAGCTGTAAGCTTGAGTTTGCCCGTAATATAGACAAGAGTTTAATACAAAATCAAGTTAAATATATTAATATAAGAATTTAAATTGGCATTTATTTATGTTGTTTTAATATTACGCATATGCTATTTGATGTATTTATACTTTTTGTGTTATCACCAACTAATTCAGAGCAGTCAAAATATTTAACATTTGGGTAGTCTTAGCTACAGAATCGTTTTTGAAATGTTATGTTGTAAGTTACTAACATCAGCCCTGACTTCGTTCGTGTGAAATAGTTACTTTGGGATAACGCTAACACGCAGCGGAAACTCTCAAGAGGAAAAAAACACGATCTTTAAACATTCTTTCATTGGTTCCTATTGATCTTAGCTTATAACTATCCTCGATAAATGAGCTATATAACATTGAAAGAATTTTTCAAATCGGACCAGTAGTTACTGAGATTACCCCCTACGATGTCACAAACTTTACCTCTTTATAAAATCAATATATATAGAAGTATAGATTACGTTATCTGTACAAAGGTCAGTGAATGTTTATGTCTATAACTAATATATAAAATATCGAAAGTGCCCTTGGCTCTGCGTGAACTTTTAATTAAATTAAAAATATTTAAATTAAATAATAATTTAAATAAAAATTTACACGGTTTTGTATTGATTGCATTATTGCTATTGGATTTTAGCCGAACTGGTCTCTTGCCTAAACTAGTATTTCATAAACCTATTCGGGTTTCCCGGTTTTTATCCCATCGAATAACAGGCTAGGTGTAACTTTCTCCTATTTTCCATTTCCAGGATTTGACATTGATTTAAAAAAGGCGTAACGTATTACTTAATATATTAAAATTTGTAGTAAATTTTGTGAAAGAACACACTTATCATTTAAGAAATTGTGGATCCAGTTGTTTTTATAATATGTGTATAGAATAATCTTGTAACCTTCTGGAGATGGTAGAGCCACGCTGAAAATATAAGTGGTTTCAGCAGGAATGGGTCGGCTCGCCCGGGGTAGTACCACCCTCTCACAGAAAACCGACGTGAAGTAACAGTGCTTGCATTGTTGCGTTTCGTTGGGTCAGTGAGAGCGCCAGAGGCTCCTCTCCCTTTCCTCTTTCCCCAGCCCCTTTCCCCCATCCCCCCAAAACATAGGCTGGCAACGCACTTGCGACTCCCCTGGTGTTGCTAGTGTCTATGGACGGCAGTGATCGCTTAACATCAGGTGACCCGCTCGTTCGTTTGCCTCCTATATGATATAAAAAAAACCTCATAAGGTTGGACCATTTAAATGTAGAATAGAAAATTATACATTTAAGAGTGTAGTAAACACTCTTATTGTCCTACAAAAATATTTGTCTTAACTAACAGTCTCGCTAAGCTTTGAACATTATTATTCGGAATAGCTTTACGGCTTTTATAGCGTTCGAAGACTAGAATTCTCTTGTACTATAGGAAAACAAGTTAAAGAGATTTGGCAAAGCTACAGCTGAACAAGGATAACGGTTACTCAACGGGATGAGAACTGGATATTGAGCTTTGGCAGCAACTCCATTCATAAGATATGTACTGCCATCACTTTAGTATAGGTATTTTAATATAAAATAGCAATATAATACCTTACTATTATCGTCACTAAAAATAATGAATATAGAACTAATAAATGTTTTACAATTTTATCAGTGAATTCTATCTACAAAATTGAAGTGTTTGTTTTATTATTGGCTTAGGCCTGAACTGATCTTGTGAAGGGTTTTACTGAAGCTTAAAATCGATTAAAGGATTTCGGAGATTAATTAGTTGTATCAAAACTACAAAGAAAAAATAATAAAGAACAAGATAAAACAATTATAAGATAAATATTTCCTTCATCCTTTTTTTAGAACTTTGTTTTAATCGTACATTTCTAATCAATATAATATATCTTAAAATATTTTATCTTTACACTAGCTTCTGCCCGCGACTTCAATCGCGTGGAATAAAGATATTCTTTATTTCTAACACTCAGCGGAAGCTCTCAAGAACCAAAGAAAACAAGAAAAGAAAAAACCCGATTTGGAAATATTCTTCATTACTGCTCCGCTTCTATTAGTCTTAGCGTGATGATATATAGCCTATAACCATTCTCGATAATGCGTATATAACATTGAAAGAATTATTCAAATCAGACCAGTACTTCCTGAGATTACCCCCTACAACATCAACACGTCACAAACTCACAAAATACTTTTTTATAATATTAGTATATATAGATAGTATAGATTACTCGAATTTACTAAAACTATACATTTCAATGATTAATTTTATGTAATTCTTATTAATTAACCTTTATTTTGAGTAATACACGTTTTTAAACCGAAATCAAATTTAGGAGAACGAAATTGCGAACACCAGCTTTTTCATAAAATAAATTTGCCTATCACTCCAAAGTGATCTTTAACCGCGAACCTCTATATATTTGGTAATATTTATTGTAGTCGGTCAAACAGACTCAGGTATATATGCCAACATCCATTGTATATATGTGTATAGATATATGTCTTCATTGAAAATAATACCGTTAGGTTTACTGTGCATCGAAACTATTTTAGTGTCGCCAAAGTGATAAATAGATAAACAGACTCTCTAAGGTGTCTGGCAAGTTCAACCAGAAGTTCAATATTGCGGTCTCTTTCCCCCGCTCTACGGAATAGACATCAATGTTTCAATATTTAACGAGAACAGCTGGATCGAACTCCATACACTTTCTTCAAGGTATAATGTTCTTTATCCTACAATTTACAAGTTGGTGCACTTTCTAGAATAGGTGTATTACTTTCATTTAGTGAAATAATTTTACGCTTAATCTATACTAATATTATAAAGAGGTAAAGTTTGTAACGTGGTAGGGGGTAATCTCAGAAACTACTAGTCCGATCTGAAAAATTCTTTCAGTGTTATATCGTTTATTTATCGAGGAAGGTTATAGGCTATATATAATTACAGTAAGGCCAATAGGAGCGGAGCGCTAATAAATAATGTTTCAAAATTTGGGTATTTTCCTTTTTTTTCCAACTGACTAGGCTATGTCGGCTTTATCATCGTAAGTCAAAAACGAACTTTTTATTTTGTTCTAATTTATCAGTTTTTGAAGTTATACTTCTTTTGGCGCTTTGGGGAAAAATGATGAGAGTAAATTTTTAAGATGTGCGCGCATACCGTTACGAAAAACTAACACCCTGAAGTTATTATGATGCGCGAGCACAACGTCACAAAAAACCGATACCCTGAAGTTTGCTATAGTCAACATTTTGTTCTTTATATTTATTGTTTGTATTTATTTGTATTAAAACTTTCAATGTATTAAATACCTTTTTTTCTTCTGTTAGTATCGTTTTTTCTACAAACGTAGAGTAAGGCGAAAGATATAAAAATTTAAAATATTTTTATCGTGTTAAGCCAAAGAACTTCTAACGCGTGTACATAAGTACACACACACATTTTTAATAGGGTTAACGTTAACATAAACCTTTATCGCTTTCAAAACTTCCTCTAGTTTCTGTCTACAAAATACACATCCGCTTACGCACCAAATAATGTGAAAATAAATCAAAATATTTAAAATATAACAGGCAAAAACCAAACATTTTCGCTTATCCTAATTGCTTTTTATGTTTAATGCGTTCTAAGATAAGATCAACTCGAAGACCTACAAGTAACCACTTGAAATAGACGCAATAAGTCATACTTTCAAGCACCTACCGGTTTAAATAAACTCGATAGGGCTCTACAGCAAAACTCATAAATATTTTAATTGCAAAACACTCTGGTGTTAAACGACATCTGTAATTCTAGTTTGTGTCTACATATTTTATTACATTTGTATCAACACTACTTAAAATGTTATTACTTATTTTCACACAATAAAAGTATGGTTTTATTTTAAAATGAGAAATTATTCAACAATCTCTTTGCGAGGTTTACCATACTAGTAAAAATTCAATAAGGGTAGCAGATTCTGTGTTTAGCTGTTACCTGTCGTAAACCAGTTATACTTCTGTTGCTGTATTCTAGTCCCTAGAGTATTTTTAGCAACATACACTGGCACATAAGACTTGCCTACTTAGTCCTCAGGAGTACAAACCTATTACGACTGATCTCAGGACTGCGGTCTCAATTAAGCTGGTTAGAGAAACTAAAAATTCCAATGGCCATTGAAAATAGCTTGGCAATATACTGGTACATAAGTCGTGCCTACTTTATCCTCAGGAGTAGAAACCTATTATGAGTGATTTCAGGACTGCGGTCCCAATGAGGCTTGTTAGAGAAACTAAAAATTCCAATGGCCGTTGAATATATGGAGTGCATGCCTGTTTGCTATTTCATAAAGGGCTACTAAATTATGACGTAAGCATCAGAAATGTATGGGGTGTCTGTTCTTTGCTTATTTTTCATTATATTATGGACAGGTGAGTTTTAATGGTATTTACGTCAGCGATATTTCCTTATTTGATTGCAAAGAGGAAGGGGCGATAAGAGCTTTGCTTATTTATGCTGACAAGGGGCAGGGTTGTGATGAACAAGACCAAAATTCTGTTTAAAATATGTAAGCGATCCCTAATACTTAAAATGATAATAATATAAAGACCATCACAACACTTTTTGTGGTGATTGAAATTTACGGAAAGTCATAAACAGACATTGCAAATGGATGCTATAAACCTATGCAATAAAACGCTGAAGGCTGTTAAATACCAATCGTTAAGATTATTTATTTCAATCTTTCATTATTATTCATTTAAATATATAATACTTACTCAAATGGAAATGGAAGTTTAGACGCTCAGTTATAAACGTAAATCAAAAGTTTTAACTTACTGCGACTATTCGGCTTAGTTTAGCCGGTTTTATTTTAAGTTGAGCCGCAAGGTCACGGACGATATACTAGCTCATGTCGTGCGTGAGTGTAACCGTAAATATGAAAAGCGGTAAGCGTAAACAATATAATATCCTTCAAGTGTCTGTTAGAATAAAAATAAATTTAGAGGTAATTGCAACATATGAAGTAGCAAGAATAACATTTCCTAAAAACGGACGGAAGATCTACTCAAAATACTCTATAAGCACCCCAATCAGACGAGTACATACAGGTACACTCACTTATCATAACTACACATACCCTCTCTCACGCTTTAACATATATTTTGTTATTATATTATTTTTGTTTCTTCTTTGTAAAATGAACTTTCCTTTAAATGCCAAGTCTATACGCGCCACCATCAATTTAAGGCGATCTGTAATCTGTAAGGCATTAGACTTCCATTTGACAGACATTGCCTGGTTTTTTTTTCTCGAACTGATTACGCTATTGACCTAAAAGGTCTTAACAGCTTCACCTGACTACGACATTGCCTATAGTTTGGGACTATAGTTAAGGCTAATATTATTAAAGGATTCTAGAAAATAAAAATATGTCTTTAGAAAAATAAAGGTATTTGTATATACGTCCTTCTCTTCTGAGTACTTCTGACTTGGATTTAAATTCACGAAGTGAGTGAGACATCCGTTTAATACCGGCTTACTTTGTTTTTGTAAAGTGTTCTCTCTATTGCACAACACAATTGCTTCGATAGACAAAGATAACGGATACAGGTAATCGAACTTCTTCTTTTCGACGTGCCAAATCAAAAGCCGGGTACTGTAAAATACACTCTCATAGTTATCGAATGCAATTATGCGTTTTATTTTACTGTTAACAATTAAGCTGATAACATTGATTTATCATTATTAAATAGTTAGTCCAATATACTTAACTTTTAGACGTATAAAAAAATTAAAAATAATATTTCAAAATATGAAACGAAAGAACATTTAATTAGAGAAGTGTTAATTGTTTAATGTGGATGGATACAGAAGTTGAAGAAGAGCAAAGAAGGCACGGATGGATTGTATTGAAGAATATATAAATAATATATAAGTCGATAGTTGAGATAATGGAAGAAGAAAACATGTGCTGTCCCTAACGGTAAGAGATTAATCATAAACGATATGTTACAATATTCTTCAATTGTAAGTAAAAGATGCCAGACAACTCACTGCAAACATTAAAAGAACACAATTTAGTACGAAACTCTGACAACTTAATCGAATGTTTCGAAATAAGAATAAATAGCGAATATATTTAAATAAGAAACATCAGGCTAATTTAAGGATTTTTTTATAAATGCGATAATTTAACCAGATTCTTCGATGTGTTTATTGAAAATTCAATAAATTATTTTAACATCGGAATTACTTACGTCTCCTTTTTAGGCATCTTTATTTGTTCGGATATATCAGTTGCATTACTATACTATACAGTCATACTATATAGTATATATTCTACTATTATGTATATTACTCGTACCTTGTAACACTGGCATGAGTGTGAAATGAAATTCTTTATTAGGATACAAATACTTGAGTAATTTAAATAACGTAAAGTTTCACACCTGTTTTTAAGTATATAATGCTTTATTATTTACACTTTGCGATAACACTGACAACATCTGTCATTGTTGAAAAATGTACAACGAATAATCAATAGCAGCCCATGACTTGACATTGGCAGAATTCGTATCTACGAGACGTTTTTTTTTTAAAATATTTGTTTACAATTGCGTAGAAATAGTATAATAGTAGTATTATAATAGTTTTTGTAAACATCAATTCAATTTTAGTCGAAAATTTGAGCAAAAAAAATATATGCACGCTCTAGGTCCACGTATAATATTTGTAATGAGATTTAAAAACGGCTTCAAAAAACTTCAAAGGCGTAAAAATCAGCGGAAACTTCGGCCACAAAAATAAGTTACGTTTGACGTATCTGTCTCAGCAGTTAAAACAGTAATTACAAAAGAACCCGTCTAACGTTTCCCCCGGGGCGTTCTACTAAAACGTAATTTACGCTGGACGAAATTCGAAGGGTATTCAACAAAAAAAAAACGCCACTCCTATCTACATGTCACTTGAATTCGACGACGCGGCTCATTTCTGGGAAGACAAATTACGGAATCCGTGGCACTCGGGCGCGGAAAAAATGCAGCAATTAACTACAACCAGAGGACGGAACAAGAATAAACGTCACTATTTTCGTTGCAGTCGTTTTAGAATGCTCATCGACTATTTTTTTATTAACATTTCGTATAGGAATTTACAAATTATTATCATGACCACATCAAAGGAAAGTGTTTTGTGTATACGGATCGTTTGTTTGTTCTTCTCATATGTATCCATTCATAGGTATTAATCTTCCTTATTAAACCTCGCGAAGCGTTTACAAGTCGACGCCATAACAAATGATCCCGGGCTATATTAATGCGCCAGCTACTTTTGCTCGAGGCGCGTTCGTTTAAACCTCGCAGAATTTATGATCTGAAACCTGGTAGAGTGAACTGGAAAAGTGCAATGAGGAGAAATCCAAGTAGAAAAATAAATAAGACATAATCTTTAAAATTACGTTGATCTTTTAAAATATTCAAAAATGTAATTTAGCGCATATATTATTGAAGATATAAGTTATGGTTGTCTGTAACAAGAGACGGACTGGGTCACTATACTATAACAATTGTCAATTAATTATGAAGGCAAATGCAGTGTAACACAGTCGGTTATTTATCACAAAGGTGACAGAATGGTTCATTTGTCACCGGTTTCTCCCACAGCGGTGATACGTCTTGGACGTTCGTCACAACAAAGATTGTTACACCGTATTTCAAACCTTAATGCTATAACAATAAGCGATTAAATTCCCTAATACTGTGTGAATGTTGCTTATGAACATCACGCGATGACAGCCAGTGATTTCTAACATATATAATATATCATCGCGATAGGCTTATTTTTAAACGCTATATCTGAAAATGGTTGCCAGTTATAATTTTATAGTTTGATTGTACGCTATAGTATAAAAATTAGATAAAAAGAAAGTCGTAAACATTTTATAGCACACGTTATAATAACTCTTTTATTATAAGTTAAATAAGGGAATGTAATGAACGCATTAAAACAAAGCGAATATAAAGTTCCCGGTGCGAGTACAGTCGGTTAAATGAAAAGCCGCCGACAATGCGTCCTGTCTTCTTGTGCGACGAACAGAATGCAATCCATGCAACGTGTAACGACGGCTCCCACAATCGGGCCGACAACCGCTCTCGTCTAAAGAGAAAAATTCGAACAACGGCTTTTTGAACGGCCCTTCACCATTCAAATTAGCTTAATGCGTCGAGTACAAAGCTTTGCGATAAGCGACGACGACGAACCTCAAGACGATTTCCGAACATTTACTACGAAAGTTGCGAAAATGTTTTGTATAAAAGTCAAAAGTATTCTGAATGTTGGTATAAATTGATAGTTGTACATGTTTAGTACATTTCATTATTAAATTTCGTAAAAAAAATGTAGCTTTCCTGTTCCGGTGCAGACATTTGTCTCAACCGCGGCAGTGACAAATCTCAAAATAGACAACAAGCATATGTAGGTATCGTTTGCAACCATTCGTCGTCGCACAACACGCGCGCTCGACCGTTGACAGATTGGACGTTTTAAATTTAGAATATTTATCCTTTATTTTGGTATTTGAATGAAATATCGCCGCGTCGATTTCTATCTTTCATTTGATTTAGACGACTGTACTTTTGGATTAATTTAGAATTGTATTCACGACGTATCATGAGAGGCATTAATAAAGCTTTGGATTGTTTTATTTAAATTCTCAAATGAAGCGTCTAACACGACTAATTTGATGTGAAGTATATATATTACAAGCTGTCCACGCGGCTTCGTACGCGTTTGTTATTATTTGTTGTTATTACTATTTGGTGTTATTATAATTTGTTGTTATAAATAGTAACATTATAGCTAAATGTATGATGTATAAACGTTGCCAGTGTCCAAATATCTACATTTACTTATTTTCCTATAGATTGATTGAGAGAAAATTTATGTGGTATACCGCCATCTAGTGATGAGGTATAGTAAAAGAGATGGTACAAATACGTCTATGAATAAATAACTTGTATGACCATCTTTGTAATTGTTTTGGAGGTTATTAATTTTAGACATACATATAAAGACCAATATCCAATTTTATATATAGATACAGCATTTTTTTTAAATTTGTCTTTATGTTTCCCTATTTTTTTTTCTAAAGCAAAATAGTCTAAGTTACGCCAACCGTTTCGGTGATTAGCCGAAATAAACAGACAAGCATTATAAAAAAATATATTTAGTTATTAATGCTGTATATCTATATTTCCATAAAAATAATATAAAACCGTTATTTTGGCAATTCAAATATACATTCCAACTTTATTTTTAAAGAATTCTCTGTAGAATGTTTATTTAAAAAATATTTCTAACATAAACATTAATTGGCTTGACGTAAATTTGATTTTTTGAATATGTTCATAATTTATTCGCTTATTTATGTCATATTTTTATAAGTTTGACATTTTCAGCTCGTCTACTATCAAAGAATATAAACATCGTAGAAATAAAATAAATAAACGCGATAAAATCTGAAAATTAGTGTCGTTCACTTTTCACTTATAGGATCCGTTTTATAACTTTTATTACTGATCAAAATAGGTGAATAAAAACTATATTTATGGAGATATAACAGTGTTTGTCTGAATGTGTGCTGAGCTGCTGTCAGTCGCTACCCACGCATCATATTCAAATACCTTTGTTTATGCGTCTTGTAGTTTATGGATAAGAGAATACGCCCGTAAAAGCCATCGCCTGCTGCCATCACGGGTGTATAGAAATCCCGTTTTCAACTTATAACTTACACCGTAAACAAAAACTTAAGTTACAATGGATTCATTGATCGGAATAAGCGTCATGTTGTATAATGAGTATCTAATTATAATCTGCTTTTTATAGTTACATAACTGTTCGTATTTTTTTACCTTGGATATTAACTTCCGAGTGCATTCGTTGGTACTTTAAAATCTCATTTAACCTCATTTATCTCCTGTGTACTAATACTAAGGCGGAAGTTTAAAGCCACGGGAAGATAAATTGAGGTACGATTCGTGCAGTATCGAAGATTGTTTATATATTTTTACTGCAGTTAAAGTTAAATTGAAATCTTAACAAAACGTAAAGCGTACACGGCATAAACTTAATAGTAATTGTTATAATATTGTTTATTTTCTTTTTTTAATTATATTTTTATACAATTTTCCTAATATAATATATCCTTATATATAAAATTCTTATTCGTATTTAGTGATATCAAATCCTTTCTCGTATAGCTCTATGTTCTGAAATAAGTTAATTTATCAATATTAATTTGAAGTTTTTTGAATACCTTTTAAACCGAAAACATAATCTAAAATAAACCGTCAATTGCATTCATTATAAACATTATACAATAATTTCTAGAGTATATTAAAAAAACAGTGCTTCTTTATTATTCAGCAAAGTAGTAAGCACATCAATTTCTTTTATTGTACCCAGGATTATACCTATACTTCGATATACGACTGACCCAGAGTTGTATGTAAGAGCTAGTTAATTCTAAATGAAGGTAGTAATAGTAATAATAATAACTTCTTACTAATATTTACATAAAAACTATGCACAAAGGTTGAGAGAAATGAATAAGTAACTGAACTTACCCGACATTCCTATATTGATGCTCTAGATTCCTCTAGAACAATTATTCAAGATAGTTTATATCTTAGATTTTGGGATGATTATTTCTTATTGTTAATTTGTGTTTATTACTTTTAAATTTACGATAATTTTAAGATATACGAGATTTCTTATTAAGATATACTTTATAACGTTTTTTAAATGGTATGTAAATAAGCGCATAAATACTATATTTCGAGACATATATTTGAAGATAAGTTTTTAGGATATTTTGCGGAGACCAAATGTGTTATTTTTATACCGTAAAACAGTTAAGTCAAAGTTTTCATTAACGTAAAAATATTTTCATAAATTCTAGTAATAAAAATCAAAAAACTTCAAGTAGGTGTCTACGAAATATGTAAATGTTATTAGCACAGATACTTTACGTAAGAGTTTAAATTGGCCTCTACCTATTTGTAACAAAATATGTAAAGGTTACCATTTGGTTCTTTCAAAACCAACAATACCAACACTATTTTATCTCGTGGTATCTTTAGACGCGTAAAAATTAATATCCAATTCACTGGCTTTTTACCTGACTAGATCTATACTATAATAAAACTGTAACAAGTCGAAATCTGTACATTAAATATTTTTTGAAAATTTTAATCAGGGTAGACTATGTTATCGATATAGAAGCCAAAAATAATCTTTTTACAATTTTTGTCTGTCTGTCTGTCTGTCTGTCCCTATGCACACGCATCACTCTGAAAGTACTGAACCAATCTTGATGAAATTTGACATAGTGATAACTAATATTACGAGATTACATCAAATATACTTTTTGTCTCATAAAACGTAAAGTGTTCTCCAAGATAAAGGATTAAAGTCTAGAATATAAACCCGAATTACTCTGAAAGTACTGAACCAATTTTAACGAAATTTGATACAGTGATAACTAATATTACAAGACTACATCCAGGATACTCTTTGTCCCATAAAACGCAAGGAGTTCTCCAGAATAACGGACGAAAGTAAAAAATTTGTAGTTCATGAGATTCTTAATGGATTTTGGTAATTTTCCTTTGTGCTATTTACAGCAGACAGATTAGTTAAAAATTCAAGCTATATAGACTACAAAAAAAAAACAATAATCAAAAAAAATTACGAGGTTCGAACCGTCGCCCTGTCGATCGTCCGATAAGTATAAAGTCGCCAACGTTACCTCTAGGCCACGCTTACATAATTTTAGGTTTCGAAAATTTCAACTGCTTCGGAAACGTCGACAAAATTGTTAATAACTAATTTAGAGTCGAAATCTGTACATTAAATATTTTTTGAAAATTTTAATTAGGGTAGACTATGTTATCGATATAGAAGTTAAAATTAACACAGTGATAACTGATATTACAAGGCTACATCCAGGATACTTTTTGTCCCATAAAACGCAAGGGTTTCTCCAGGATAACGAAAAACAAAAAAAAAATTGATAACGTAACTAGACTTTTTTGCAACAGTACTAAACTAAACTAGAGCCGGCAACGTTGGAAGAACAAGAATTTTAGAATAGCTGGTTAATACTGTGACAATTGGTCGATGATAACTGAAGTATGTTACAAAAGTATTAAATAATAGCATTATCAAGATATATAGTATGTCATAGTGTGATTTTACTTTTTTTGTAGAAGGGTGCATACTTTCACTTCCGAAATTATCGCTGTCCGACATATTTTAAATTAAAACACTGGTTACATTCACAACTGCGAAAGGTCTTTCATAATTTATAAATAGCGTTAAAAATGCGTCGTTTAATCCGCGACAGTCAATTGTCTAATGAAATAGTAACAAGGAAATCAGTGAAAGGTGCAAGCGCGGTGTGTTTGGCGGTATGTCAAAGGGCGCAAGGTCCTCTGTGCATGCCGCGTAATACTGGTACGAGTGTGTATTAATATATAGACATGAATAACATAGTCTTTTAAGCATGGTACAGTTTTTATTAAGATTTATTTCAAAAATGTAGTGACATAATCACAATAGGTAGACATATGCTACCGCCAAGTTTTTTATAGATAATAATATGTTCTTTAATATTGTAGAACATATTTTTGTTCTATCATTTATAGTTATCGGAGCGCATGCGATGAAATACATTTTAAGCCAAATTTTTTTCATACCTTTGATTACATTATTGAAATTTTAGTAGAAATCCCAATTTTTTTCTAAAAAAAATGTAGCCTATGTTACTAAGGGTTTTTTTTTCGAAATGTCTACGCTATTGACCTAGCAAGGTTTTAACAGATTCACCGGACTACTAAGGCGAGCGCTTAAGGCACTCAGCCGATTTTATAATGGCAACCAGCTCAAGGGTGCACGGCACACCTCGGCTTGGCTGTTGCCTGTTGCATGCAAAATCGCGAGCTATCTTAGCTAACCTAGCTAACTATTCATATATGTATGAGTTGTTGAAACGTATATGTGTACCAAGCGTACATGCCTCAACAACTCCTCCATATATTTATTATCGGAAAATTGAGAGTTTTTCAGTTCGATAAGGGAAAAAAAAGTAAACCCTTCCACTTTCATGTGTAAGCGTGTAGGCGTGCACGTGTGTGGGGGTGATCGTGTAGTGTTGTAGCAGTGATGTATATTTGTGTGTCACCGTATCACGCAAGCAACGCACTCAAGGGCTCCCTATCGAGGGATCGAACCTAGGCTTGAGCCGCTGCCGTGGGAGGCCTAATCGGGTGAACTATAGATGTTTTACATCAAAAATCACATATAATCTGGGTATATGTTTGAGTGAGATCGGGGATAGTTTGGATTCACAATTGGAAACGGTAGTTGTGGCTGCAATCGGGTATCAGTTTTGTTCAATTTTATCGCTTTTAAAAATACAATTGAAACCAGTGGTAACCAATTTGGTGCAGACGAAGTTGCACGGGTCAGCTATATACAATAATGTAGTCTATTGACGCTACCACACAGTTTCGTTTTCTGCGGTTTGAAATATGACATTTAGATGATTTAAAATATGTATGTTTCGGTCTACTAACCCATAAGGACTGATTACAGTTTATCGGCTTCTAAGTAAACATCGCGGCCCTTTATTAAAACAACTGATAGTCTTTGGATATTGAAGTTATGCTTATTTTGGCGCGTTAGGGAAAAATGATGAGAGTAAATTTTTACGATGCGTGCGCACACCGTCACGAAAAACCGACACCTTGAAGTTGGATATAGTCAACATTTTGTTTCTTTTTATTTGTTGTTTGTATTAAAACTTTTTCTATTGTTATTGTCGTCTTTTCTGCAAACATATAATAAGGCGAAAAATAACATTTTTGAAAGATTTTTTCTTGTTAATATAAAGAACTATAACTTCTAACGCGTGTACATAAGTACACACACACACTTTTTTTTAGTTTCTTATATTGTCACGTAAAGAGCTCAGATCATTCCATCGTCTGTCCAGCTCAATATTTAATTCAGTCGGGAATACCTGTTGGTCACTTTTACCATAGTACCTGGGTGACCGAGCCTAGCTCGGTTCTTTAAAAAAACATTTTTAAATTAAAATAAATTGTTAGGTTTGCCTTACAAAATTATCATTTTTTACAAAAAAAATAAATAAAAAATGTATACGCTCTGATTCGAACTGAGGTTACACGGATTTTCGAAGCAACCAATTTCCATCTGAGCTATTTGTTTTGACAGCGGCGGCGAAATTTACCTACATATTCTAGCTATACTTTTCATTGCCTGAAATCGCAGTTGAAAAAAGTTTTTTATGAATAAAATCTAGCTAGATCGATTTGTCGTCCCCGAAACTACCTACATACTAAGTTTCACGGAAATAGATGACGCCGTTTCCGAGATCCTGAATATATACAAATATAAAAATATACAAGAATTGCTCGTTTAAGGTATTAGATATAGTTCTTTAACCAACTTGTTAACAATTACTAATAGTAGATTTGTATCTGTGAATTCTATTTTAAATATAAACCACAAACGAGATAGTATTGCCGTGTGAAACACCCACGCTTTTATTAATAAAATGCAATGTTATTTACCTGCTACGGATGCTAGAGGAAATAATAGATCATTGTCAATCTTTCGAGTTGACGATTAAATAAAATGTTGGTTTGTCAGCGCTTATGACTTTCATTCTTTCGTCATTATCTTATATTATCATTTCTAATATTAATCTTTATTACATTTTGAGATGGGTTTTAATATTCTTTTTAGGATAGTAACCCACTTCTCCTGTATATTTATATACAAAAAGCTAATTTTGTCTTTCATTTGTCTGTTACAAGTCAACGTAATTGGGATTATATCAGTATTTTACGATAACATTTCAATAGGTATCAAGTATTAATTACGTTATTAATTAGGAGAGTTGAAAAGATTGCCAAAAAGAACAACTGACTTGTAATTATCTAAATGTATATTACTGCTTGTCAGTATTATAAGGGTCGTAACTAAATCTAAAATAAACGATTTACATGAGTATGATAATATATAATTTCATAATATCGAATTAATTCAGCGGTGTACTTAAATAAAATTAATACATTACTCCACATCAGATTTATGTCGTCTTAAGATATATTTGTATTTAAATTAATTCTAAAAGAAATGCCAAATACAATTTTGTTTACACTTACGTTTTTTCTCTTGAATCAACTATATCATTGTTATTTAGAACCGATACTCATAACTCAAGTATCCGAACCTATTGTATTGTGATTAGTTTTTTATAAATCTTAAAGTTCAAGTGTAAAATATAATACGACTGTCCGATATTCAATTATATATGTGTATAAAATGGGAAATCGTCGGTTTAGTAGTATTATTTTATTACAGCAAGAATACCACAGACACAAGTCATACAATGACATCAAAACTCAATAACCGTGTGATACATTCCTCATAGGTTCCGCTTTCCGAAGTGCTTTGCTGTGCTATTTACTTGGATAATATTTTGAAATATATCTCGTTCGGGTCGATTTTCCAATATTTGTTGCGCTATTAAAGTTTACGAGTTTGCGTTGCGGTCTTGTAATTCAACGGTTATTGTTTGGTTGGTAATCCTTAGTTAATGGAGCTTCGGTTTCTGCTGTGGCCATTGGCTTTTGGATAGATGTAACTGCAAATTGCTATTACCCCAGGCTGCCAACTACTGCCGTAATTTTGTTTATTTATGCTTTATTTCAGTCATATTTTAAGTATCGAGTTTCGTTTCAAATTTAAACTGGGACATAAACAGATAGAAAACATAATGGGGAATATTAATAGATCTATTTAATTTCATTTCGGCGAAAATTGAACATGGGAGTTTCCGAATGGAGATCAGAATACTAAAAACAAGTTTATGTATCAGATAAAAATAAATTTAAATATATAAAAATCCAGTGTTATGAATGATCCATGACCACGATAAAATCCGAAATTACGCAACCGATTTTTATAAAAGTTGGTATTTATGTATAATTTGGCTCAACTTGAGATACAGGTGTGCTAGGATCTAGTATAAGACCAACCCAACTTAAATACTAGAAACAGCAACAAATTGGCCTTCCATGCATCAGGCTCATTTAGTCCAAAAACAATTTTTTTTGGTAATAGTGTTAGGTTTTATAACAAAGTCCAAAAACACATTACTAATTTGCCGGATAGATTCATTTTGAGGATAATTTATATTTCTATGAAATCCTCAATACTTTTAATTACAAATTAAATAATTATCAATGTTAATTATTGCTATTAATTGTAAGTTTCATCGGTATCGAACAGATGGGGCTATAAATTAGTTTTTTGACAGAAAATTGTTGAACCGATTGTTATACATATTTCATAGATGACGCCATATTGAAATGTTGTTTTTTTTTTCAATAACTGAATCACAGTATGCACTATTTTGCACTAATTTCTAATGAAGTTATTCAAAAGCGATTCTTTTTCTAGAGTTTTATATAGCGATTCTAAAAGTGTACTGTGAGCGTTTGTTTTTATTTAAAATAAAACATTAAATACCGGGTTTAGGTTTTTTGTGATAGTATACAACTGGGAGATTGTGTCGGACATAAATTTTGTTAGTGCGAGCGCAAACTAAATTGTCCCGATTTAGTAGGAACTACCGAGGCTGAGGAAGATTGATAGTTTATTTACCATACTATTTTTGTACAGTGACTGTCGGAGAAAAATATTTTTGTTGTACTTATATCTCGAAGACTTCGTATCCTTTGTGTAGGAAAAGAAACAAGAGCATAATATGTAAAATTAATTACTACTTTAATTTAATATGAAGTTATGTGATTTTATTTAATCAATATGCTAACTGCTAATCTAACAGTTACCCCAGAAATTCAGATCTTTAAATAATAAATTTCAGTTTTCTTTTGAAACCCATACTGTTGCTTATTTTAAATACATCTTAACTATCATAACTATTAGTATTGTCACCAGATGGTCAAGTGAAATTGATTTAAAAAGGAAAAGACTGATATATTTGAAAGAGAGTACAATCTTTTGTAATTGTTAAAATTTAATGTTGCATAGGATATCTTAGATTCCTAAAATAATTGAATTAGTTTATATTATTCGCTTTATCATCTACCACCCTATTGACAATATGTCGGTTAACATCTAGCGGCATATTCTGGTCTTTTTCTAGATTCCGCAATTCTTCGGTTAGAGGAACAGCATCGTAGAAGAATTAAGGGCAATCACTGGCATTTAGTTACAATAAAATTTATATCAGATTTTTATGAATTATCACATTATCAGAGTTAGTATCAACCTTACACCACGTTAGCACCCTTGCATTACCTGCATTTTAATCGTACTCTAATTTGCGCAAATTTATCTAAGCAAATTTGAGTATTTATATGCACATAACAGAGTATATACTACATTAGACAAGTCATCTTATACTGTGCTTTACGTAATTGTGTTTTCTTCTACAAACGTCGAAGATACGTTTATGCAAATGAAATCACAGATTGCACTTACCGTATCAAATAAAACAGTACTTGAATGAAACAATCTCCCCTGTTCAGATTTAGCAAAGTAAGGGGGCAGGTGACGTTTTCGTATATAAATCCTGTTTAGATCGCATCGCCTCCGCGGTGGCACGCGGAACCTTGTCTTATTGTGCTGCTTTGTTTTATTCGCCTTGCGACTGCACGTTATTTTGGATTTGCAATCTTCGTTCTGCTTCAAATTGTCGTGTCTCAATGTTTAAATCGAATAAATTTTAAATCAATGGTATGTCGTTAGTTAAATTGGTAAATAAATCGTAGAGGTATGAGGTTAGGCTTATCAAAAGCTATTGGTTTGTATTCCATTAAATTTGTTTAGTTTCTACTTCTTAGACACCTAGTCATCATTGAAAAAAAGTACTACGATAGCTTTATTTATATTTGGTTGTAGTTTTAAGAAACTATCATTTTTATAAGCAATACACTATCAGCTATATATATTTTGATATGTAGAAGTGGAGCAAGTGTTGCAGTCTTATGTTTTCTCCTCTGTATATAAATATTTTATTAGGATAGTAAACGATGAAGCTGTAAAGAACCTTCCAGGTCAAAAACGTTTTCATTTCGAAAAAAAAAAGACACTAAACGATACAGACGAAGTTGTAGTTATCAGCTAGTTTAAAATATTTTGCTGATGGTTTATTTTGTAACAAAAAGGTTTATTGCTAATTAATAAGAATTTGGAGTAAATCCTTCTGTCTTTGACAAAGCGTACATTTTATTGGAGCTTATTCCGCTTATGTCATAATTGTCTTAAAAAAATCAGAATAATTTTGAAAAACTATTTTACGCCAAAGCAGTTAATGTTTGACAGTAGAAATCATGTAATAAAGTGCAAATATTTTGATGAAAAAATTGTACCACGCTAGTATTTACCGTACCTATTAAAAAATGTTGATCGTTAAACAGAACGAGTGACAGTTATCATAGAATATATTTAAAGTACAGTATATTAATAAATACTTGTGTACAGAGATTCAAGTAAGAATCAAATTTCAAAAGTGTCATATCAGTGACTAGTATCGAAACAACATCTTATTCTTCATTGTCAATTGTCTGTGTAACACACTCTGTAAAACAAACAAAAATAGTACAGTAAGCTTTATGATCAAATTCTCATTTCAAATACGAGCTTAAATGGTATCGCATTAGCCATTGTTTCTCGGGTTATTCTCGTTTTGTTCTCGCATTCTGTGCCTTGCAATACTATTTTAGATTCGTGATCTCTTAATAGTATTCCCTCTAATACCAATGCTACTGAATAAACAGCGATATCTTTGTTCGAGATAAATTGTTTTGCCGTTTTCATTACGCTATTATTTTTGATAAATAGCTTATTAGCGTCTTGGGTAATGGATAAATCAGAGGTTTTGACAGATTTGTTTTGTTAAGAACTAGTTTGTTTTATTTCGAGTTTTTATCAATAATACTTGTGGAGGTATGTTTGCATATGTTTGTTTATTAAACAATATCATTGGTTAATCAATTACTGTAAGTATTGGGACTAATCTAACACATACATGTATAGGAAATAAGTAATTAACAAAGAAAAACATATATATTTAGATATTTACCGAGCATGGGACTTATATATTTTTTGGTTTTATAGTTCTATCATATGCTGAAATTTATTAGGTATTAATATTCTAGTATTAACTTCATCTAAGTCATTTATTATCTTAACCATACATTTTATGAACAAAAGAAAAAACATGAGCACCGCAAGGAGCTAAAAAACGTTAAAGGGTAGTTTCTTAAAAGTTTAGTAACTTTATATGCAATTAATAGGTTGTGATAAAGTACATTTGAATAAAGTCCAAGTGTCAAAGAAGTAAAACAAAAATAAATATCGAAATCTATGCAGAAGCATCTTGCATTTGCGATGCAAATGGGCAAACTTTAATCATTTCATTTTTATAAATAAGATATAGACTAAAACATATCTATTGTTGAAATGGCGATAACGTGTGTGTTACTAGATATGACGATTTCATCAAATTAAGTTGTGACCACCACATATTTGGTAGTGAGACTAGGCTTAGCGACTCTTTTGTTTAATTTGTCGTATTTTGGGATCACACTAACAAGCCCAGTAGGCGAAAGAGTAACTAATTGGGTTGAGTTGGCGTGACTGCAACCATTGACGATAACTTTGGGGTGTAAGGGGTGTCGAGTAACATCATAAGACTTGAGACACCCAAGTTAACCTCACCTGCACGTGGTGCACCCTGCTGATCAACGAACGAGGCAATGGCGAGAGCGGGATGGTTGGGTTTTACAGCCCGACTGGGTCGCAACCACCATGTATATAGCGAAAAAGCCCATCATAGTGACTCGCTTCTGTGCGTCGCGTTTCGGGATCAGCCTGTGCATATCTAGTACCGGGTGACTTTCGTCATTATGGCCGGCATGACAGCGGCGACCGGCGATGGATAATCTGTCTCTCGGTGGTTGCCGATGTTTTTGGATTGTACTACGCTTAACATCAGGCATAGTGCAGTCACTTTGTCGTGCTTCAATAAAAAGAAAAAAAAAACTCTCAAGTATAAAATTTATCGGCAACCACATATGGATATGATGCACCGGTTGCATTTGAGTTAGTCCTTTAAAGCTTAGCATGACTATCACTTTGGAGCACAATATCATTTAAAAACAAATGAGATTTTCGTCAAAAGTTAAAAGTATCAAATTAGCAGTGATCTCAGCTATATATATAGCTATCAGCTACTGACGTCACTTCGACATCATTTTATCAAAGAAAATATGCTATATAACACTCAGCTTTAAAAATAAAGACTAATTGGTACACAGATTACACTATCGAGATATTTAAAACTTGGAAACTTCGACTAATTACATTAATTATTCTACAACATAATCTGCCTATACAAAATAATTGCGTGTGATTTTATTGACCACTTAACTCCAAACCGTAATTGTTAATTCGATTAATTATTGGACTTCTTAAGCTAGAAAATTTATTTCTCAATAACCGTCTATGACACTGAGTTATTAACTATTAGATTAGTTGGATGGCTTTAAATTATCTGTCGGTATATAGAATGCAACATCTGTTCGGATCTCTCATCTTTAATTTGATAAATTGTTATATATTTTAACTTCGTAATGGATGTGTAGTTACGTACTATAATCATATATGTGTTATACTTATGCACTTACGTTTGTACTTTGTAACTTTGTTCTTATCCTATCCTACCCTATATAGTTTAGAGGAATTTTTCCGACACAAAATACATATAGGAGTTTTTGAGGCACGCATGCTTGGTACACATGCATGTTTCAATAACTCACATACGTATATCTAGATAGCTTAGCGTAGGTTAGCTCAGATAGGTCGCGATTTTTGCTCAAGACAGCCCAAGCCGAGGTGTGCCGTGCACCCTTGAGTTAGTCGCTCAAGCATCCCAAATCGGTTGTGTGCCTTCAGCGCTCGTCTTGGTAGTTCGGTGAAGCTGTAAAGATCTTTCCAGGTCAACAGCGTTATTTCGAAAAAAAAAAATACTTTGTAACATTTGTCAGGTGGTTTGTCTTTTTTTTATATACCATAGGAGGAAAACGAAGAGGGAATCACCTGATGTTAAATGATTACCGCCGCCCATAGACATTAGCAACACCAGGGAGTGGCAAGTGTTTTGCCAACCTGTGTTTGAGGTAAGGGGGTAAGGGGAAGTGGGTCTCCGGCGCTTTCACTGACCGAACGAAATGCAACAATGCAAACACTGTTACTTCACATCGGTGTTTCTGTGGGTCGGGTGGTACTACCCCGGACGAGCCGACCCATTCATGCTGAAACCAGTAATAGCTTCAGCGTGGCTCTACCACCTATTATGTAATGAAAAAAAAATCTTAATTTTTGATTTGTAATTCGTTGAAATTTCGCAAACAAACACATTGAATCTTATTCTTCTTCTTAGTAATTTTAGTCCCAGTTCATATAACAGCATCACTATTGCTATTTCTAGACACTACTATGCTATTTATACCCTTTTTTTCCGACTAAATTTTTTATAGTTGTTTGCTATCGATCTTATAAAATTTACAATCTGTTTACTTCGATGTCCATGGCAATGTCTTCTTTAATGTTTAGGACTTTACTCAGCACATTTTTTGGTTGGTTATAAATGTGAATGTACAAATAAGTATGCACAAGTCTATAGAGATCCCGTGCCGCCCTAACCATAGTGGAAGACGTACATCGTGGGGTTTTAGTCCGTGCGAGTCGGACATAATACACCCTCTCCCCCGGGAGGGTAGGTACGGATAAGGGATTTCCCCACGTAAAAAAAAAAGATTGCATATATCAGGCAACAGTCAAAGCCGAGGTGTGTCGTGCACCCTTGAGGTATTTGTCAAATAAAATCAGCTGAGTGCCCTAAGCGCTCGCCTTAGTAGTCCGGTGAAGCTGTCTGACCTTGCTGGGTCAATAACATAGTCATTTCGAAAAAAAAAAGTATACACTTCTCTTGATGTTCAGTGAATCTTTTAGCTATTTTTAAATAAATCATACTAAATTAGATCGCTGTCACAAGTGTGGTCAGTTTGTACGTTACTGCTCCTTAGAATTGAGATAGAAAAATCCGTGCTTTTGTTAGTGACGACTCCTTTCATGGATGCAGTATCATTATTCCTGCAACTTTCTCTGTGTTGTTTAATATATTAAAAATCTTGCACAGAAGGAAAATCATATAACAATACACTTTGCTTACAAAATGTATTTAGTCCTTTAGTGCTTATAAAATTCGTAGTTTCATAAAATTTAGTTTAGTGCTTTTTTGGATAACGTATATAATATGTCTAAGAAATAAATCTAAAGAAATAGTTCAAACCTTTCTAGTAAGTTCTAGCGTGCTGTACGCACAACGCCAAACTTCCTACGTTTTATTTATAAGTAAGATAAGAGAGTACCATTTAGGTATGCAGTTCACCTAATATTGATTGATGTGGCTATTAACTATCTATAAATAAGCGACATCAAACGGGATAGCGATTTTAAGTGAGTTCAGTTATAGGTTAGTGCTCTTTATAACTGAAATGGAATACCTCGTGTGACAGCTCTTGTTGGTAACTACAACTTTCAGGCCGGAATACTGCGTTGTGTGTATCATTTCTTTCTGGTAGCAACATATCTGGCTGTGACGTTTTTGAAATTAATCCTTATACAAATAAGTTCGGTTCTGTTGCAATATTATGTAATTAGCAATTTTATTACCTATGCTAATCTTTTTTTTTCTCGAACTGACTACGCTATTGACTTACCAAGGTCTTAACAGCTTCACCGGAGTCTATGCTAATCATAATGTTGTCGTTCGTTAAGGGTTCTGACAATATTAAAACGAGAAAAATCAAGTTCGCTTTCCCACAATCTCTTCACGGATGTCGGCGACAACGTAAGTGACATGATGTCAAGAATAAATCAAATGAATAGGACCACGATACCTGCGGTGCGTTGAACCACGTATACAATGCTAGTAATGGTACAAGTGAGGCGGACATGCGTCTACATCACAAAACGATGGACTGTCACACACCGCTGCGGCTAACTAGCGTTCCATGTTAGTAAGTAGCTATGATAACTTATTAGTTTGATATTCAGTACCTGGACGACCGAGCTTAGATCTTAAAATATATTACTGTTATAATATATAAAACTTTTAGGTTTGCCTCACAACATTAGCTTTTTTTACCAAAAATAAAATTAAAAAAAGAAATATCTTTTGCTGTAATCCGGATTCGAACCGTGGTTAGACGGATTCTCGAAGCATCCAATTTCCATCTGAGTTATTTTTGTTTTCATAGCGGTCGCGAAATTTACCTTTATATACTAGCTATATATTTTCATTGCCTGAAAACTCTGATAAAAAAGTTTTTTATGAATGAAATCTAGCTAGATCGATTTATCGTCCCCGAAACCACTCACATACTATGTTTCACGAAAATCGCTGACGCCGTTTCCGAGATCTTGAATGTATAACAATATCAAAATATACTATAATTGTTAATTTAATTAGTTTGATATTCATTTTACTTCACGGTTTCTATAAGAAAATAATCTGAACAAGGTTACTGATACTATATTATTATTTTTTAACACAACTCTCGAACTAGAATGTTTTTTGTAAAGTTATCTCTGGGTTGTGATGGAGTTTACAGGCAATAATTAAAGGACACAAAATAATCGGAACTCAAGCTAATCTGTGGACCTCGCAAAATATTTGTCCTCTGTGGGATATTTACCCACAACACGTCATAGTCATCCGTTTTCCTGAAATTAGTTTTGCTGTTCGATGAAAACTAGTTTTATTCCAATTAATAGTTATTGAAAATTTGTAAAATTTTATCATTATTGTTTAGCTCTACTGGAAAAGCATAATGATATCTACCTAAGTAAAATAGATCGAAGGAAAATTATGTTAAAGTATTAAATAGCATTAAGGTACATTTCATAATGATGTGCTTCTTGTTTCATTTGAGAAGTTATGCATAAAGCGATGGTCTGTTGTGTTAGAGTCGGAGCTTGGACGAGAGAAAATTATATGTTAGTCTATATGTCAGTAAGATATTTTCCAACATTCGCTTCATTAACTGCTCTTTTGTGCTGATCATACCCAATGAATATTCGATAATGTTGGTACCAAAACTAAACAATTTCGGTTCCTGTTTAAAGCTTAGTTATTTATTTCTCACAACTCTTTTCCAATATATAAGTTTAAATTTAATGTAAATATTATTTATGAATATTAGTCAAGATTTTCAAATTGATATAAGTAATGTAAAAGTTGCATTTATTTATTTTGTTTGGTTAAAAATTAATAGATTCTACATATGACCGCTGCCACCTAAGCTAGCCAATCCTGTGTCTCATGTTATAATTTTAATCAACATAGTCACATAATACTAGAAGATTATATAGATAGAAGATTGTGATAAAATTTGATAGCCTGAAATATACTTACCATTTCCCAACCAAGGACCAGTTTTGTCGCAACGCCTCGATAGTAACTCCCAGATCGTTCACATCTGTCCCCTTGATGAACATAAATTACAGATTAAACCACATTATTGTCATTCGTACTTTATAATGCCATAATTAGATTGCAATTTGTGTTTCATTGCTAATATCTAAACCTTGCTAGGTCAATAGCGTAGCCAGTTCGAGAAATAAAATGTCCCAAAAACTTTCTTAAGTTTACAATTTTATACTATAAAAATTTTAAGCCTTATTAACCAAGACAAGTAATAATTTAACTTTCAGTAATTGAAAAGGACAATAAAAATGTTATTTTGGCAATAATAAATTCAATGTTATAACTTTTAAAATATAAAATTACTTTTTTTTCTTCAGTAAGGACATAATTTGATAGATTCGTATTTTTAATACAGCAAAATAAACATTTGTGCCTTCACAGAAATAGCCTTTAATCCAATCGCTGTAGGCATAGTTGAAAATATAAAGGTTATTTTATACGGAGAACATAGTTTTCTAGAAATACATAGGTATCCAAAAATTACAATTATATATCTTTAAAATAATCGTAAAGGGTAAAATGTTTATGAGTTTTTACTGAAACAAATTTTTATAAACATAATAACAAAAAAGGGATTGAGCTGTTTTTTTTTTACCAAAGAGCAGCAGACTAACAGCCCATCTGATCTTAAATAGTTACCGTCGGCTTTGGACAACTACAACAACAGGGGTATTACTGTTATGTTGTCGACATCGACGAGCGTGTTTGAATCCATATATATTATAACAACAACATATGAACAATTTAATAAATATCGACATACATGGAAACATATTGGTATAGGTGGTAGAGCCGCGCTGAAGCTACTACTATCTTTCCCTTCTCCTTCTTCCGCCAAACATAGGCTGCCGACTCCTTTGATGTTACTAGTGTCTATATGAACGGTGGTGACCACTTAACATCAGGTGACTCACCTGTTCGTTTACCTCTTACAATATAAAAAAAAAAAACTATAAGGAAAAAATAATTTTAAAGGTACTCACATATCCTAACTCTAACTATGTTATTTTAACAAGCGGACAATTTAAACTCATTTTGTGCCCTTCATCTCGCTAACTACCGGTGAAAAGATTAAAATGCACGCAGAAACTTTTAAAATTTATGTACCGAACGCGGTCTTCAATTAAAGTTGTCTTAACTGTGGAAAAACTGAGGAAATTGCCGTTTTGAAAACGAAAATAACTTCGAAGTTCCGCAATTTATAGTCATTTTAAAGTAAATTCCGATGGCGCAGACGTTTCGGCAATTCTACGACCGGAATTGAATATTTCGCTGCAGTTTGCAATTTTTGGAAAAACTAAAATTTCTTTACTTTGACTTCGTTCACTTGTCGACAATTCCAGTTCTGTCTAAAATAGGAAAATTGTAATTGCTGAACTTTTCCTTGTCATCACCTAGAAACCCTATCGCAGGCGCTTCTAGGTTATGATATTAAAATAGATTATCAAAGAAGTCCGCTATAACTATCTTCTGTATTGTTTCTTATTAATTTTCTTTGATAAGATACATTATTGAAAAACATTCCTATTAGATTTAGAAAAGTTTATTAATAAACTGTATGCATAATCGTAAATTCTTTTCTCAGAATTACTCTCCTAAAATAGCCCTACCGTTATAATCCCGATCAACAATACTTAACTGCGAAGAATTCTTTCCTATGAAGTTATTCCAAAAGAGAATAATATGAAGAATTCTCGGGATACCACGTTTTGCTTTTATTACCAAACTTTTGTTTAGTCGTTTTTCTTAAGCATTCCATCTGTTGTTGGCGAACCATTCAATGAACTCGTTTCTATGCTCTAAACGGCTGGACGGTAGTCTAAATATACCATTTAAATTCAAGAGCAGTTACTTTGCCATCTGCCGAACCATCATGAGCTATTTATTACTGTCTGGGTATATCTTATATAGATGTTATTTCATTTAGCAATAGTCGAAAATATCTATATAAACTGACTTTATTATGGCTCACCCAAACTGAATCTTTGGGTAGAATTAGTTAATTTATTTCGTTGAGTATTCACAAAGTAGTAACCACGAAGAGCTCGTCGGTAATTCGATAGAAAAATAAAGCATTGAACCATGAAATCGTCGCTTGCGAGTGCGAAGCTAGTTCTTCTCGACACTTTCTCATGCAAAAGTCGAACTGTTACTTTAATTCTTAGTTGAAGCACTTGTCGGTTTTACGAGCGTGGAGCGATTTAATCCACTTAAAACGCAGAGCACAGCTCGTAGCCGACAAAGCTCTCAGCCGCTCTCATTTAAAAATGGAAATAAACTCTCGGCCATCTTTGACTCGACGCGCGACCGCTAGTTGAATTCTAAGTACGCTTCTCTCGTTGTAGTTTCAATTCTTTTTTGATGAATCGATTGCTGGAACTCGATTCATTGTTTTGCGATTGACGTTTTTCTAATTTAAGAGACACAAGTTCCGTACTTGTTTAATTATTTTTTACTACTATCCGCATTTGACTGCGTTCTTAAAACTAGTATTCTTAGTAGATCTTAATGAAGAATTTGAATATAACCTCATTTATATTTCATGAAAGAGGTTAGTTATATAGATACAACTTTTTTCTGGATTAATGTAAAAAGGAAGTGATGGTATAATATTTATGGCGCTATAGTTCTACTAAATCATATGTTTTTTTAATCTATACTAATATTATAAAGAGGTAAAATTTGTGAGTTTGTGACGTTGTGATGTTGTAACGTTGTAGGGTGTAATCTCAGAAATTACTGGTCCGATTTTAATAATTCTTTCAGTGTTATATAGCTTATTCATCGAGAATGGTCATAGGCTATATATTATCAGCTAAGACCAATAGGAGCGGAGCCCCAATGAAGAATGTTTAAAAATCGGATTTTTTTTCTTGTGACAGCTTCCGCCGCGTGTTAGCATTAGCCCAAAGTATTTATTCCACGCGAACGAAGTCGCGGGCAGAGGCTAGTGTATTATAAATATATTACGTATACTGTCAGCTTTTATCATAAACTAACTTTAGGATACAACTTATTCTTAGGAAAGGCTATAAGAACAAATATGTAGTTCATTGATACAGCTCCCAGATGTATACGTATGAGAAACGAAATATATTAAACATTGAATGCCATGCCATTCAATCTATTCACTTGATGAGTATTGGTCTAAGATATTTATCCTAATTGTGATTTTTCATTTATCGTCGTTACGATCTTACATCATACGCATGGTTCAGCAAAAGTTTTGTTAATCTAATAAGCAAACTATATACTATTATCAGCATCTAGTGGTAGAAATACAACCATACTTAATTATTTTTTAAAGTTTATTATTATTAAGTATATTTCAAAACTGTAGAAATATTGTGGATTATTAAACGTAAGGATCGTAAGTGTAAAGAACAGAAAACTTATAAATTTAATCTTCGATTCAGCCAATAACATTAACCAAATCGAAAATAAAAATTGATAATAATGATGATTGATAATAAAACAGAAAATGTTATTATATCTCAAAGTAATACAGACGTACTAACTTTACTATGGAGCGTATTTACTGAAGGAAACCGTAGAATTACGCCTTCGCGGTCCGCGCCATTGGTTCCCGAGTCTTAATGAAAGAGTTCGTTTGCGTCGAGATTATTTCTAGTTTGTTTATTCTGTTGCCCACTTTCTGGCGTTCCGTATCTCGCACCAACTTTCTTTAATTTTCCTCTTTCACGGTTTACTATATTTTAAGCATTCAACAATATTTTATTTCAATATAAATAACGATACAATTTTATAACAATTAAACTAGAAAAGCTAAGATTTAGTTGAAACTCGACTTTATTGAAATTGGAGAAACATGAACGTTTTTATAACAAAAACAAACTCAAGGCAGTCATAAGAACTGCCGACAGAAATAAATATTCAGAACAATGAAATAACTGTTTTTATATTATTATTTTGAATTAAGTATAGTGTGAATTATTTAAAATAGCTCATGGGAATCGTGTGGTGACGATGAAGCGAATTTTAGGTTTTTTTGATCATATAAAAAGTACACATATATACACGTATCCATATAGCTCGATGATAAGAGTTTCGTGATTTTTGTTTACCCAAAAATGCGGTCAACGAGCCTATAGAAGCTTCCTCTTAAAAAAAAGTTTAAACACGGTGATGTATTTTTAATATACATACAATGACGTATAAATCTGTATTTCGAATTATTCTTAGTGACGAGCTCTTAAAAACTTTCCGTATTATTACAAAAAAGTTAAATACGTATCAAATACTTGCTTTATAAAGGTTTCATACTAAATGCACCGCGCTCGCCCGAGGCAAGTTCGCGTTTTCCTTTTTACATAAGTCTAACCTAACCTAATCAAAGCGAGACAAAAGAGCAAGATGCCGGACATTCAGCGAGCGCGGAACATTTAAAACGTAACCTTATTAAAGCAAGTATTCAATACGTATTTAACTTTTTTGTAATAACACCGCTTAAGTCTACTAAATCAGACTATGTTTTGTACTTATTAGTGGTCAGCGAGAGAATGAAGGCGGAAAAGATTAATAAAAGTTAATAAACTATCATTCACTTTGGATTATTTTAAGAACGATATAAATTATTGTTAATAATTAACATACAAAAGAACAAAGACTAGAGAGATAAACCAACGAAAATCAAATTTAGTAACATAATACATTTTGTATTGGTATGAAATTTATGGCTGGTAGCTTATACGGAATCGGAGATGTGAATAATAGGATTAAGGAAAGATATACTTCGTGGATTTACATTTTTCATTTTAAATGTATTGGATTAGATTTAAATTTTCAATTGTACATTTGTTAATATGTCAGATCTATTTGAAATGTGAAAAATGTACGCTTAAATATCTCGATACACAAAAGCGAGTGAATCAGTTTCTCTAGAGGTCATAAAAATATTAACAGAACTGACACAATGACGTTATGTTTCCATTTTAATTCATTACATACTCGTATTGCAATTGGAAAATGTTGTCTCCTCTTCGTAGAACATGGATATGAAACTGGGACTGGCAGTTACGAATGAACAAAAAAATTATGTTACTCAAGTGAATGTATATTGAACTTAACCATCAAAATATTATGAAGATATGATAGGCGAAAATTCCTTACACAATAGAAGTGGTAATTTTAAACATAATTATTAAAGACACGCAAACGTAATTAAGGCCAAAATACCCCCAAATTTATCCGACCATAATTCTAACTTGCTGATCTTAATTGCCCTCGTTTTTAGTCTATTTTTTCCCTTTTTTTAAGACTCAACGGAAATTGCGTGGAAGGAAGGGATCACTTCAGGCAAATAGGTCTCTAGGTAGAAGGTAATTAGAGTTTTTTTCATTTCGTTAATTTTACCGCGTCAGTATCAATTACCCGAATAATTGAGTTCCATGTTTATCTTTATTTAAATATGTTCTACTTTACTCATTATTAAAGTCTCTTAAAATCACTTTTGTAATTTTTATTCATAAGATTTTTTACATACTTTTTAATTTGAAATAAATGATTGTAGGACTTCTTGAAACAAAAATGTTAGAGGTACATTCAAAGATATTTTTTGTTAAAAAGCCTATTGATACGTACGTGGGTAATCGGACATTACGTTTGCATTAGAAGGCGTTTATTTAAGTCTTGTACAAACAAATATCAAATACAGTCACTGTCACACATTTGTACTCTATAATCGCACAAACTTTGTCAGTCTCAGATATACCAACATTCATTCACTGAACTCCTAAACGACTGGAAGTATTTTGATGATTTTTTTTGTGAGTGTTCAGGTGGATCCTAGAATGGTTGAGATATATAATTGGACCGGTAGGTAGCGCTGTGGTTGAATTTTAGGATTTTTTTTTAATTATCAAGGCGGGTCAACCTCTCCCAGGACCGCTAATAGAAATATAATTTTGTAGCAATACATGAGAAGTTTTTTATTTTTAAATGACGATTCTTTCGTTTCGAATTATTATTATTAATGTCAGATTGATTAACCTAAAGTTCTCGTCTATTAACAGGATGGCGATCGAGGCTACTTAGAAGGATTGGCGTCACGCTACGCAGACTTATTCTCGACACACTACGGCGACGTATTAGACCATCTCGAAGAACTTCGGAAGCACGAATGGGATGAAATGTCGCCAAGGATGAGAGTACTAGGTGGTCCGGGGACACCGCAAACTCCACCGTCGGCCAGCCCTGGGTCGTTGGCCTTGAATAATCTAACCACGTCGCATTCCCAACCCATCTACGTGCCAGGAAAATATTCGGTGAGTTCTTCTTGCATTTCATAAGAATACCTTTATTTTCTTATTTCATATTAGCTGTGGCCGCGGCTTCGTCCGCGTGAACCTTATGTAAAAAAACAACGATTGATTAAGTTATGAGAATGTATTAAGTCCATTTACTTATCTACTTTTTTTCGTACTTAAGTCGCGTCGTCATTGAAATTACAATAACTTTTGATAGATCGAACGGATTTTAATGAAACTGAGACTAAATGTTACTCGAAGGTACTCTTTATGATTATCTTGAAGTCGTTTTATCATGAACGCAATATTTTAGCAGTGATGCATATTCATACAAAAAGACAGACAGACAGACTAATAGACTTTTCTAAAATTGATTGAAATGTATTTTATTACTTATTCCTACAACCTGGAACATTTTTTTTAAAACTCGCTCAAGTGCAGTTTCCGAAACACACCTATAGATGTTTGGTAACAGATTTTCAATTCGAGAGTGGGAGCTATCTAGATGGGCTTAGAGAAAGCTGTACCACCATGCTATTGTTTAATAAAAACAATATTTCCTGCCCTGATTCTACGTTAATCAATGATATATCCAATCACAGGAACTCCTGAATAATGTTTTTGTCTTACTTCATGAGTATAAATATTATGGCGCAAGCGGTGGTAGGGTTTTACAGCCCGACTGGGTCGCAACCACCATTTTTTTTTTTCGAAATGACTACGCTATTGACCCAGCAAGGTCTTAACAGCTTCACTGGACTACTTAGGCGAGCGCTTCAGGCACTCAGCCGATTTTATTTTGGCAACCATCTCAGGGTGCACGGCACACCTCGGCCTGTTGCATGCAAAATCGCGATCTATCTTAGTTAACCTAGCTAACTATTCATATATGTATGAGTTGTTGAAACGTATATGTGTACCAAGCATACACGCCTCAACAACTACCACCATGTATATGGCGAAAAAGCCCGTAATAGTGATTCGCTTCTACGGGTCGTGTTTCGGGATCAGCCTGTGCATATCCAGCTTATTACAGGCCGGCATGATAGTGGCAACCGGCGCTGGGCAGTGTGTCAATCGGTGGTCGCTATTATTTTTGGATGGTACTGTGCTTACCATCAGGCATAGTGCAGTCACTTTGCCATGCTACAATAAAAAAAAATAACCTTCTCTTATTGAAAACTAACATAACAGTGTAACTATTCATCAAACAACTCAATTGATAATTATCTTTTTATTTACTGCTGTGAAATAAACTACCGATTGAAGGAACAGTAGATACTTTGACCCGTAAGATAACTTTAATATAATGCCGCAATAGACGTTCGAGATAGTAATGAGATGTTACTATTATGTTTAAATTCCTATTTTTTTCATTATGTTATGTAAATTGTATGTTTTATATACAGCCTTCAAGCTGCCTCACGGACAAGGAAGAGGATGAAATCTATGGTTTTGGATATGGTGTCTTTGGGAAACAGATGCTTCAGCGACAACAACAACAAAAACAACTGTTGTTGGCTCAACCGTCTCAGCCTTTGATGCATAATCATCAACACAATTATCAAAGGTATGTCTAAGATGAATAACATTTTTATTTATAATTATTTTTTACTGAACAATAATCAACGTAGTTAGATAATCTTAAATGAAATCCACGACTATTGTATAGGGAGCTGGTCACACGACTGTGCGATATGGTACCTTACAGGCATAGGCATTCACATTTCTAGATATTTAGGAAATAATCGGGTTCTCATCTGGTGGTTAATCCGCCAATTGCTCTCGAAGAGCTGCAACGTACCATACGATCGGTACGACTTCACTTTAACTACTTCGCTTTTAAGGACCGCAGCGTGACAACTTTCTCCATTAAATAATTCTTAAAATACAACATAAATTATTCAAATCTTACAATTCCAAAAAATTGTGAAATAATGGGACAATTTCTTAAACTTAATAACTAAATAGTATTACTTGAGATTACAAGTATAATTTACATAAACCGATAAACGAACTAAGTGGATTTTGTTAGGAAACCGTACAAACAATTCAATAGAATATCCAACAGTTTGCCATAAATTGTTTTGGATTGTAACAGGTGTACTCGTTAGATAACTGGTACGCTGCATGTTTTGTTTTTAATCTAAATTGAAATCAGCCATTCGATTGGCGACAGAAGACTCCGCGGGAATAGTTACGCGTAACACACGGACAGTTTGTTTAAGCAACGGAATTACTTTAATTCCATTGAATACATTTTATATAGCGGAAATGTACACATAGTATGATTGTGAAATTGTGTTCTTTTTACATTGCTTATGTATGTCGTATGGAGAAAAATTATTTTATTGCCTGTTATTTATTTGTTAAATTGTATTAGTTAATTTTTATAATTCTTAGATAGCCCTTGTAGAAACGCATATTTGATATGTAGGCTGGATAATTCATTGAATAGTTTTGTATCTGGCTTTTTTTATTAACGTGGGAAAATCCCTTATGGATATGGCACCCTCGCGGGGAGAGGATGGGTTATGTCCGACTCGCACAGACTAAAACCCCACGGTGTACCATCCGACCGTATTGTTGGGGCGGCAAGGGATCGAACTACACTATTCCCCTTGGATAGCCGCCCGACTATCTGCCAGTATAAATAAGCCTTTGTTAATATCGATTAACTAATGTCGGGCATTAACCCAGACAAACGAAAGATATTTAATTTGTATTAATATGTACACACACTTATAATATAACAATATGATCTAGAAGAAATGTACTGCTTCCAAATCCCTTGATACTATTTTTTTAATGTGGGTATTTAAAGAAAAAACAACTAAATTTTATTTATGAAATGTGAATTCCATAAGACAATACAATAAACATTATATAAAGGCCGTTAAAAAAAATGTTACAAAAAAAATTACATTTTAATATCTGTTCGTCAAATTTTAGTTTTGTATGTAACATGTAATGTGCATTCACTAGTAGTTCTCATTATTTCCCGGTGGAGGCAGTTAAAACAAATTCAAATTAACTCACTGATGGATAAGTCCGGACACAAAGCTCGTATTTCAAAGGAATTGCACCCTTTATTGCGTCTAATTCAAATGGGGATAACGTGTTTTCTTGGTCCACCTTAACAAGAGAAGTGTAATGCTTTACAAGTATAATTTCCATACAGAGCGAAAGCAACAATAAGTAATATTTATGTGACAGTAGCTAAAGTTAGCTCTGTTATTCACTTTATTTTAATTAATTTTATATTTTAAATATTATATTGAAATTAGTTTTAGTACTTTTATAATTACATTGTTTAAATGAAGGGTGTGATTATTAAACTTTTTAATGCAAACAAAACAAAACAAATATTTCTGTTTTTTTTTTTATATATATATTTTCTACAATACGAACCTTGTCCTGACATTTACAAACAGAATAATATAAGAATTAGTCAAATAGGTGCATCGTAAGTAATAGGAAATCTTAAAAGAATTAAACATGTTAAATATTGGATTTAGCTGATTTTGAAATGTAACGACTCAAATGTAGAATCGTAAAATTAAATTAAGCTAATTAGAATAGCTAATAGTAATGAGAAGAAACGAAATATACTTAATGGCAGCAATAGTGAATAATAGTTAATGTGCGTACCAATATTACATATGTAATTACCGACATACTTTAAAAACTGCTTCATTTATGTTGCTCTGAAATATATTTACATATTGTTTAGTTTCACCAAAACTTTTCGAACTCCATACAGGATTAGAATACAATCAAGAACGTTTATAGTGACATCGTTTAGAACTATATATCGGTTATATTGACTCAGAACAAAGGTCCCGGTTGAATGCAGGTTCTCGAAAATATCACCGTTTTTTTTTCGAACTGACTACGCTATTGACCTAGCAAGGTCTTAACAGCTTCACCGGACTACTAACGCGACCGTTTAGGGCACTCAGCCTATTTTATTTGACAACTAGCTCGAGCGAAACTGTTTAATTTTTTACAAAACATCGGAATATTTATACAGATTCCCATCGACCGAAATATTTATACTACGCAATCAAGTATTCATATCTAGTATCATTCCCAGGGCAGTTGCTAGTTGTAAATATTTATACGCTAAACACAAGGCTACATTATTAATTCTACAGAAAAAATATTTTTTAATGTTATATTTAACGCGTTTTAAACGGTAGTCGAAAGCTAATAATACAAAAGACCGAAAACTCATTCTATATTCACGTGTATTTCGATTGTGAATATTTAATGACATGATTTTCGAGTTTAATCCGGGTGACATCAGGTGTACTGTTTTTTTTTTTAAATTAATTTTCTGTTTATCTTTTAATTTAAGACTAGAACGCAGCTGAAACCGTATCCGAGACAGTTATCATAAATCGTACGTGCAAATGTGAATTATGGTATTCCTTGTTAGACAACTAACGAACGTATAAAAAGGTCTGTAGTAGTTGCATTGTCGTCCAGTTACCTCCTAGTTGCGCCTAAAGAAGTTTTACTTCAATAATTAGAAAAATTTCTGGAAAGATCTAACAAGTTGGCCATCATTTTTTATAATACTTTAAATTTTAGCTCACTTGAAAACGACAGTCATATTGTTCACTGAAAAGGATTGGTTGATAATTTAATAAGTAATAGAGTAAGGATACTGTGAGAAAAACTAAACCAAAGAAATGCTCTTTTAGTATGTGGGAACAATATAGATGTGGAATTTTCTGAAGTCTCCACTGAATTTGAGCTCGATACGGTGATTATACTTCGAGAAATAGCCTGAGTCTAACAATAGGACTCCTATTAATTATAATGTCATTTTTTGTAACCTATAAATGTACACCTGAATATAAATACCCTATAATCCTATTATATTCAAGGCTGACGACGACTTAAGGACAGTCACATAAATCGCTGGGACCTCACAATTCTTAGTCGGACGCCTACGCATGTAATCTTGGCGTGTCGCATAATGCTAATTAGGAACGGAATGTTTGTTTGCTTAATGAATTACCAAGTAAAAGTGCTGTTTGATCGCAAACGTAGATAACTATTTAGCAAACTTGCTTTCGGCTTCGGCCATTCTTGTGGGATTAGGTCACGCACGAGAGATAACTTGATATATACTCTTGTTTCTAATAGATGTTATATAAGCAAGCGCTTACTCGTTAATAACTTCTGCTAACATCTTCGGTTAAAACTTGTTCGTAGTATGCATTTTATAAATAACTAGGCTTTTATCCGCGGCTTTGTCCGCGTGGAATATTTACTTTGGGCTAACGCTAACTTTAACTCGCGACTTCGTTTATGAAGATGGTGAAAATATAAAAATAAATACTTACGTACGTTAACCCTCGTTTTGAAATATTCTTCGCTGGTTCTCCGCTTTTATTGGTCTCAGCATAATAAGTAGCATATAGTCTTTTTCGATAAGTGAGTTATCTGACGCAAAAAGAGTTTTTCAAGTCGCACCAGTATTTCCTGAAATTGGCGTGTTCAAGAAAAAAAAAACTGGTCAGCTCTATAAGTAATATAAGTATAGATAATAAATCTCCATTCTTTGCACTACTTGCTATTCATAAATGGTGCAACGATAACAATGCAGTCAAAACACTATTGGTACCATTTACGAAGAAAAGACGTCTTGACAAATTAGTACATCCTACTTTAAATGGCAAGACAATTACCTTTTCAACAGAGACCAGGTACTTGGAAGTAATTATAGACCAAAAATTAGCTTGGAACAAACAGATTGATGCTTAAATTCAGAAAGCAAAATTAGCAATGGGTATATGCGGACGACTGGCTGGTAAACGCTGGAGTTTAAACCCTAGGCTGGTCATATGGCTTTATACCGCAATAGTCAGGCCGACAATAACGTACGCCTGTGTGCTTTGGAGCGGTAAAACTAGCCAGTTAACTGTTAGAACCCGTTTAGCTTCGGTACAAAAGACAGCGTCTATCTTAGCGATGGGAGCTATGTCGACCTTCCCTGGAGCGGCTCTGGAAGCTGTGTTGAATCTTCTGCCCCTTCACCTTCACGTAGAAAAGGTGGCCAGGTCAACAATGCACAGAATGTACGTACAGGGTAGAGCGAAGTGGCTATCCTTGTCCTTGAAATTTACACTGGACTCAGTGATAGAAACCCCAGTTTTAGGTATGATATCAGATATAAAAATACCTGAAACTAATTTCACAAAATTCTACACAGTAGACATACCGCCACGGGACTCCTGGACTAACAGTGAAATAACGTGGAAATCGGGTAGCCTATTGTGGTATACTGATGGGTCCAAAATGGGACTTAACGTAGGCTGTCGTATTTATGGGGAGCGATCCAAGTTTAGGCATCATACTAATCTTGGTTGTGTCACCTCCATTTTCAAGCAGAAGTGTACGCTATTTTAGAGTGTGCCCATATCAATCTGCAAAAAGACAACGTTAACCATACAATTTATATCCACTCGGATAATCAAGCCGCCTTACTGGCACTTGCTTCAGACTCAGTTGAATCGAAACTTGTGTCAAATTGCGTGGCTGTATTAAACAGTCTGGGACAAAAAAAAACAGACTAATTTTGCGATGGGTTCCGGGGCATGCAGGCATTCGTGGCAACGAAGTTGCTGATGAACTTGCAAGGGCAAGGTCTATGGGAATACACATCCGTCCAGAACCGTTCTGTGGAATATCCAAAAGCCTAGCTCTTATGACCCTTAGAAACCATTACAATCAAGAAGCTAAAATATTCTGGCATAACTTGCCAGGACAAAACCATTCCAAAGAACTCATCAGATCATGTAACCAGCGATATGCTAGTAAGGCCCTGTCACTCGGTAGGAATCAAATACGGGTTTTAGTGAGAGCACTCACTGGACACTGTTGTCTTAAAAAGCACTTGTACAACATTGGTGTCCAGAGCACAAGAGAGTGCAGATTCTGTGATAGTGCAGATGAGACCCCCAAACACCTCTTGTGCGAATGTGATCCACTAAAGTCTACACGAAACCGGATTATGGGAAAGCATGTATTGCTTCCGGATGAGGTACAGATGCTCTCAGCCAAAAAAGTCCTGTAGTTCTTAAATACTATAAGACTAAACGGGAAGCTTTAGTAACATGGGGCGATCACAATAGATCACTACTGGTTGCAGTGATACAGGACCAAGGCCTGCATAGCCCCATTCTCCAGAATAAAAAAAAACAGTTTCTTGTGAAATATTATATAAACAATTTCTTTGCAATAACGTATATTTGTGTATAAATTGTATTTATTTATTACTAGCCTCTGCTCGCGACTTCGTTCGCGTGGAATAAAGATATCCTTTATCGGTAACACGCAGCGGAAGCTCTCAAGAGGAAAAAATACCGAATTTGGAACAATCTTCATTGGTGCTCCGCTCCTATTGGTCTTAGCGTGATAATATACATAACCTATAACCATTCTTGATAAATGAGCTATATAACACTGAAAGAATTTTTCAAATCGGACCACTAGTTCCTGAGATTCCCCCTACAACGTCACAACGTCATATACTCACAAACTTTACCTCTTTATAAAATACTGTAGAATTTAATTTCCTCATTCATATTCTATTATACTTTTATACTCTCAATTTTACCATAAAAATGACAAAAAAAATCTAATTAGATACAGAACTTTTTATAATTTACATAACAAAAGTCTAAAGTGTTGATCTCCTAAAGCCTCATAATCAGACTGTTACCGTATCTATTAAAATATTTGTATACGTCTAAAGCAATTTGCATAGGGGCGTGCGCGTAAATCAACCCCCTTAATTCAATTCAAAACACAGCTCGAAAGGTAGAGTTACATAAATATACGCGTTCGTTACTCAATTAACACAAGGCGAGGATCCGGCTAACAAGGTACAGCAGATTATATGCGAGAAAATGGCGAGAAACTAGAGATACCGGGTTCCGGGAGATATGTTGTTTAACTAGTCTGGATTTATCTCGGAGCCTGCATGAACGCGCTTCGGCTTGTTCCTACAACGGTTCTCTTACAAATTAAATGCAGTCTTTATATGGTCTTTCTTTCATTAAATCCGCTACAAAACTAGGTTTGATAGGATTGGAAAATAAATATGTCAATTTTAAGATATTGTTTCGATTAATACTAAGGTTATATCGACGTATAGCTATATTAATTTTCATGCCTAAGTCAGGGGTTATAGCAAAGTCTATTTTTAATATAATAAGGTATAAGCAACTATGCATTATATAAACTTATTGAGATGTCACCCGGCGGCATGACAAGAGGAACTGTTGTTGGGTATTTTATAGCAGTTGTTACTGTCATTTGGTCCAGCTATTAGAAAAAATGCCTTATATTTGTATCTCGAAAAGACCGGGGCTTCTTTTTTGCACAAAATTTTTATCTAGGTTAACTGTGAGCTATATTTATTTTTGTGTTATTACTATTTACCTCATTGTTTTAAAATATATATTTTTAGTATAAATTTTAGCTTATATATATATTATAATCGTTAGCGTGCAATAATCTAATAATAAAAGCTACCAATATAATAATATGCGAATTTAAAAAAAAAAACAAAGTTTATGCCGGGTTTCGAACTTGCGGACATCAGATTAATATTCTATCGGTTAACCACTGGACCACCATGACTTCACGACTTATAGATTTGTTACCAGAAAAACGTTTTCTATTATTCTTGTTAAGCAACAAATAAAATCAATAATTAAACAGGATAGGAAAATATGCAATTTCCCGCGTAGTTATTTATTATTGCGGTGTATTTTGTATAAAATTTATTGTATTGTTTGAAATAAATTGACGGTAAAATCAATATTCATTGCATCGGCGGTATTGCGTTGTGGAGATATGACACCGTTCATTCCGATTTATTACTCGACACCGATTCGATGATCAATTTTGTATAATGTTATATTATAATACGTTAAATCAAATATTGGTATTTTATTGTACCATTAATCTTATAAATATGTACCATAAGTTATATTTAATAGAATTTATATTTAAATATTTAATATTAATTATTTATTTTATTATATTATATTTTATTATAGTATTTTAATTCATTTTCTACTATATTTTGAATATGTACCAAAAAATTTTATGAATTTTTTTTTTACTATTTCCAAAAGTATTGTTGATCATTTTATAATCGGAATTATAAACTTTGAAATTTCTTTCCGTGTATAAAATTTTACCTTAGTTAGTGAAGTCCTTTATGATCTAAGTCTAGACATGCAAACTTATTCGATATCTGTGTCCCAATATAAAAAAAAAATACATGTATTTACATTCAAAAGTACAGATTTATCTTGTAACTTTGTGTATTTCTTAGCATTTTATTTGTCTTTATTCCTTTATTGTTTTAAAGAATAAATACATAATCGCAAGAAACTTACCGTGAGAAAGCTTTTTTAAATTATTTTAATTTTGATCAACGATTATTTGTTCTAATTTTCATCCGTGACACCGTAAACATAATTATACATTAAAAGAACAAGCTTGCTCACTACTAACTTTATAACGGTCTATAAAGCAGTGTTCATCTATTATTAAATTACTATTCGTATATGCTGCATTATGGTCCCATAAAAATAATATAAACTGCCTAGTTTTGTATTGTTGCATCGCATCTGCAACGACTTCAAAGTTAAATGGCTCGCATTACACTGATGTTCCAAGGAGCTGTAGTTACCGTGCTCAGGCAGTTTACGCTTTTCATTCAACAACGTTACAGACTAATATCACCCTGTATTATGACAACGGTTGTAATAAAAATATATCTTAGTCATAGATAGAAACACATGAATTTTCACAGGGTGTTTACGTTTTATGGTCATTTTCTATTCTCTGTTTCTACTCTATCTATATGAGGATAGTAGCAATGCATCAACTTAATGAAATATTTAATCAAAAAGAATTCAATCTAACTTATAACTAACTACGAGTGTTAGAGCTTGTGTAACTGTCCGAACATTTTTTTTATTGTAAACTAGCAAATACCTGTGACTTCATCTGTGTTTAATTACAATATACGATATACTATTCTAGTGTCATCTATTGTGCACTATAGTAAACTGTACACCATAAAATCTCTAGAGAAAAAACAAGGTGTGCAAACTTTTATTATGATCAATCAAACGGGATGTCTATCTTTATACAAATATAGATTTTAAACCTTCTTGTATATTTTAATAATAAATCAATCCTCATAAAGTCACAAATTAATAATAAGTGGGGCTTAACATACTCTGAAAATAAAATTAAGTACAATCAGTTTTTTTTTTATTTAATTATAGTTATTAATAGTAGACGTATATTATAGTAATTAAACAAGAATTGGTTTAAGTAGAACACATATTTATTTGTACATTTTAATAAACGTTAAAAATACTCAAGTTTAGATCATCGTCTTCGTGAAAAAGTGCTCGTAGTTCATAGTTTTAGATATCCTTAATGAAATGACTACCTAAGAATACATTTTTATAAGTTAAACACACCAATAAATATACGAAATTATAAAAAAAAAAAAAAACAAAAATAGTCAAACATTTCATAGATACGGTTTGAAATACCCAAACACATTTTATGCAAGTCACACAGAATAAAGTTTTTTTTTTTCGAACTGACTACGCTATTGGCCTTGCAAGGGCTTTACAGCTTCACCGAACTACAAAATAAAGTAACGTATTGTACATCTTATGTATTATATTTGTTGCAAAAACAGAAATTACACAATTAAGCAATCCTAAAGTTATTACACGTCAATTTGTACTCAGTCATTTACGAATATCCAATCAGTCAAATTTATTATCTGGTGAACGCGTCAAGCCAACCCTTTACGAATTAACCTTTTCATTAACTGTCGCTCATTTCGACAATCGTCATTAGCGCGGTATTATTGTTAATGTTGGAGTCGATTAATTTCTCATTTACCGAATTCCGTCTATCCGCAATATGGTTTTTACCACGTATACCTACAATTTTCTATGATAAAGCTTCTGTTTCATAATTTTAACGCAATTGTGCAATTTCATTGAATTGTATATGATATTTATTATACCTATTTTGTTTCAGTTGCCTCAGTCCTCGGTCAGCTTATTTTTACGAGTTCCCACCAAGCGGTGAGTGTGTTATTATTTTTAGAAAATAATACAAATGTTTAGAAAATTTTGTACATTTTTTTGATGACAAATCTCATTTAATGTTAAATTAAAATATTTCCCCCCCTTATCCATAACGGATTTCCCCACGTAAAAAAAAAGCTTTGAGAAGCAGAAATCGCCAGCGTTTTGCATTTAAAAAATGAGTCAAACGTATGTCTTCGATTTCACAGACCAATGCGCAGGTATAGGAAGTTTAAAGCGTGTTAGATGACAGGTTTTAACCTGAAGGTAGTAGCTAAATACGCGAGAGTTTAAACATGCCATACAAGCAAGCACATACATAGTCTTACCACATTATTATCGTAACGCCAGCGTTTTGCATTAAAAAAACGAACCAAATATATGTCGTTGGTTTCACAGACTAACGTACAGGTATAGGAAGGTTAAAGTGTGTTAGATGACAGATTTGTAATCTAACAGTAGTAGCTAACTCCGCGG
>JACEII010000010.1:9090069-9141587 GCA_014332785.1 Antheraea mylitta
AAGTGTATTAGATGACTGATTTGTAATCTAAAAGTAGTCGCTAACTCTGCGGAAGTTAAAAAAATAATACAAACAAGCTATGGTCTGTTTTCTAATGCCAACGTTTTGCATTTAAAAAAACGAGCTAAATGTATGTCGTCGGTTTCATACATGAACGCGCAAGTATAGGAAGGTTAAAGAATACTAAATGACAGGTCGGAGTTAGAAAATAAGCAAGCTATAGTCTTGTCACGATGTTTTCCTCCATCCAAAACTCCGGTTCATTGTAATATTTGTATCGACGTCGATCAGTACATTATCGCCTTCTTACTATATCATGAAAATTAGATTCCTATTAATCACACATTCAACCAAATTTCTTCCAAGTATCTAAAGTCTATTTCCAAATAAAAAATAATCTTACCCGGAAAGCAGATACTTGACTGACTGAAAATAGTTTTATTTGTAGACAATTGTTTGGGGACGGCTAAAAAGAAGGTGACGACTTTTTCAAGACTATTGCGGGGACTCAAGTCACATAGGAAAGAGAAGCACGGATCATGTTCGCCGAAGCACACGCACAGCCCGAGGCAGATGCTGCCACCTCAAAGGGTGAGTTATCTGGCATTGGTAGAATTGTTAAAACTATAGCATCCTGTAGAATGTGTTTTCTCAGTTGGAAAATATGGTAAATGCTGTCAAGGCATTTGTCTGTTGCTATCTGTTTATTTGTAAAATGAGGTTTGTGGCATCTTCTCAGGATCGCCAAAGTACTAGCGATCCTCTGCATCCAAACACTGCCGGCCAGTGTTCTTTCTTCTTTATTTCAGTAACTGAAATTCAAAATAAAACAAATTTTTAGACTTTAAACTTTAAGACTAGTAAAATAATTATATAATATACTAGTGATCGTGTAGAGGTTAAATTCGACCGTTTTTGTCTTAAATTTCGTAATTAAAGAAAAAAAAAAATGGAAATATTTCAATTTTTTTAAAATCATAACACTAAAACTCATCAATAGATATACTTAACTCTATTGTCTCTTTCTATTTATATATAGACCGTTATTATTAACCCCTCTAAAATTGCTTACTTTTCCTTGCTTACTAAATTCTTCTTGAATATAATAGTTAAGTATTATTCTCACGCAATCTATAACAAGTTATTATTGATTAATCAACTTGATACGTAATGACAATAGTCGTCCGAAGCTATCGTAACGTGTAAGAAAGCAAGCATTATGAAGTAAGTACTATGTGTGTAAAGGAGACACCAAGTTACTCACACTCGAAGTCACAGTACAAATAATAAATAACTATTTCATTATATTCTCACTCTTATAAATTGCAGTATGATACAAAACAGAAAATTGCTCAGAAGCAAAATAAGAGATCAAATTTTACGCGCTAATAATTTTCAGCCCATTAGGCTATACGGAACCGATATCCCTTGCGTCGAAGAGGTCAAATATCTCGGTGTTACATTAGATAAACATTTAAAGTTCAATTCACATATAGACAGAGTGCGAAACAAAGCCGCTATGGTCTTGGGTCGCCTCCATCCGTTGCTTTGTCAGAAGAGTAAGATGTCCGTCAGACACAAGCTCACTTTGTATAAAACGTGTATCCGTGATGACATATAGCTGCCCCATTTTTGCGCAATGTCCAAAGGTAACTTTCATAAGCTGCAGATTCTTCAAAATCGTGTTTTACGTAAAGTGACCGGTGTCTCGTGGTACATACGGAGAATCGATCTCTATAGAGACTTAGAAATCCCTTCTATGTGGGCGTATGTAAAATCACTTACGACTAGTTATTTTGAAAAAGCCGCGAATCATCCCAGTCTTAGTGGTATCCGACGCACAATACGAACCCGTACCGAACGCTGCGCATTATTATAGACGTTCGCGACATATTTTAATCGACCCTCCTGATGAAATAACGGCAATGAACGATCAGTATCAGCCTGTCTCTCCAAACAGAGCGTGTTCACGCCCACGCCCGCGTAACCACAGATCACGCCGCCGTGGTCTGGGTGTAAATTTCGCTGCCGCACACCAGATTAAGCACCCCTCGGCAGCAGTTCTGGTCTAGGTTCGATCCCTCGGCAGCGGTTCTAGTCTAGGTTCGATCCCTCGGCAGGGAGCCCTTGAGTGCGTTGCTTGCGCGATACGGTGACACACAATTATACATCACCGCTACAACACTACACGATCACCCCCACACACGTGCACGCCTACAAGCTTACACATGAAAGTGGAAGGGTTTACTTTTTTTCCCTTATCGAACTGAAAAACTCTCAATTTTCCGATAATAAATATATGGAGGAGTTGTTGAGGCGTGTATGGTTGGTACACATATGTGTCTCAACAACTCAAACATATATGAATAGTTAGCTAGGTTAGCTAGCTCCAACTACGCGTGGAGGCGCTGGAGCGGGAACAACGACTCGTGCCTCGGGAAATCGAGGCACTGAGGTCCCAGCTCCACCAGGTCCTAGTGGTTGACGAGTGGCGACGACGACTTGAGCGGCCGAGCTCAGACGTGGCAATTATCGAAGCCGTTCGGCCGGTCATGGTCGAATGGCTCACCAGGTGGAGTGGCATCCTAAGCTTCCGGCTGACGCAGGTGCTCTCGGGGCACGGTTGCGTCGGGAGTTACCTGTGTCGCCTAGGCCGGGAGCCAGTTGCAGGGTGCGATCACTGTGACTGCGCGACAGACAACGCGCAGCGCACGCTAGAAGTTTGTCCCGCCTGGGATGTGCCACGCCGCGAGCTCGTCGCGGCCATAAGCCCGGATCTCTCGCTCTTGTCTGTCGTCTGTAAGATGGTTGAGAGTGAGACCGGGTGGAACTCCGTCGCCTCATTCTGCGAGGCAGTTATGCTCGCTAAGTAGGCGGCGGAGAGGGAGAGAGAGCAGACCACCAGGCTCCTCTCCCGCGGCCGACGAACACGGCGGCGACGGGTCGGAGACGATCTGAAGCCGCCGTAAAGGGCCTGCGGGCGACGTGACCCGGGCACGTCCGTTGCCCAGCACTATAGCAGGCCCCCGTGGTGGAGTCGCATTGTGTCGTGCGACTCCCACAGTTCATCGGGGAGGGGGGGGGGGTTTAACACCCGCCCCTCCCTGAGGGTTCTTCCACCTTGACCGCTCAGGCCGCAGAAGGGGCCCCTTATGAGGGGCCGACACCTGCCGGGTGAGCAGAGGTAGTGCCGTAGGCAGTTCCTGCTCCCCGGCCAACCGGTGTAAGGAGGCACCATGGGGTTTTACTCCGTGCAAGTCGGACATACCCCATCCTATTAGCTGCCCGGCCAGGGTGGGCATCCGAAGGGATTTCCCCATGTAAAAAAAAAAAGGTTAGCTAAGATGGGTCGCGAGATACTCGCAGGTGGTCGGACATGTTGTGAAATTAAAAATTTAATTTAAATACATTAAGATCGAAATCCGGCTGTAATTATGGAAACAAGAGATTATAGTGGCATCAGAGTTATAAAATCTTATAACTACACAGACAGTGTTGCATGGTTTTACGATCGGGAATGTTGAATCTTGATTTTATTATCACTAAAAAATTAACATCTCAGATATTAATCCTAATTTTATAGGTTGTAATACATTATGACGCTTCTGTAATTCTCACAAAATAGACATCAGCATCATAATGTTGAGAGAGATTTTCATATTCAATTATAATTTTACTAAGATGATGATGAAAATGTTATTAAAGCTTGGTTAATGGTTGCAATATAAAACGAACTCGGTCTATATCAGGTGTTAGATTAGTCTCTTACAATATTCTAAGAGATAATAATATCAAAACAAATACTAATAAACAACAGAGAGAACTTAAATTAAAGTTTGTTTTAAGATTTTCAAAAGTATAGACAAAAACGTAATAAGCCTAGTTGCAATAACCCGTGCCGAAAGCTGTAAGGAGTTACAGCTTCGATAACCATCGATAATAAAACGGACATTAATCACTTTTCCTTTATTCATGCCGTTTCCACGTTCACTTTCAAATGAAGTCACCCGACGGGCATTGACACAGTGTAATTTAGACGCGTACAGGATTGAGTATAATTTTTGTATTTTTTTTAAATAATTAGGTCAAATAGGTGCTTACCTATTTTTTATTGTTTTAGAACGTGAATCGAGTACAAAGTATGCTCCATAAATATTGTTACTGTCTAAACTTTCAACCTGTATATATCACTATTTTTATTCAACGATATCCAACTATAATAGTTTTATTCTGACAATCAAAAATGAGCTACAAACATATTTTGACAAGTTCAAAAACCCAGGAACACAGATACTGTCTTTAACATGCTATGTATTGTTTATTAATAACTGGTTACTTGCTCCGGCTTCGTTTGGCTTTACTAATGAAGAAAAAGAGACGAAATCTCTCTATTATTCTATCTACAGTACGAAAATGTAATGAAATAAGATGGTAAAAATTATCACGTACGAATTTTCAAAGGTTTTCTTTTTAGCAAACCATGTCCTGACAATTACAAACACTACAAAAAATTATTAACCGAATAGGTACAGCCGTTTAAAACACTGCTTGAATAAATTTGGCAAATTATTTATGTTTTAAATATTACTTATTTCTATACTACACAATAATAGCCTCATGTTCACTATCATAAATACTTTAAAATTCCCTTTTTTCCTTTATCAAAATTAGAAATTCCAATATTGAGATTAAAATGTACAACATCCCTAAGATTGGACGTAAACGTTTATATTCAATTCAATTATACATTCAATTAATACAACACAATACAATAAATACATTCAATTGTAACTATTGAAATGTGCAGTTAATATAATGCGTAATACCATTATTTTTTTAAATTAATAAACACTGAAAATCGACTTTATCTTAATTCTCTGGATAGGTGTATTGTTATAAATAACGTAAACCTGGCTTTAAATTATCAACTATTTAGGTTTAAATCGAATCAGTTAAAAAAAGCTAGAATTAATTTAATACTGAACTTTATGTGCTTTCAATTTTTTTGGGTATACGTATTCACCACAATACTATAGGACGTATTTCTGCTCGATTATACCGTTAGGTGTCTTAAAAGAAAGTTATAAAAATAGCCTTTGGGTACAGCCGTCGATACTTATAAAGATGCAACAAAAATTATACACCTTGGGAAAACAACACCAGCTTCTTTTTAATATATCGTTTAATCATACGACAAAACGAGTCAGGTAACTTTTATTTTTTTTTAGTCGTGAAAATATTTAATAATTACAATCTTAAGATATTATAATCCTTTTTTTTATTTATATTCACTTTATTGTAACAAAAAAAAGTTAATGTAGCACGAACTAGTCACAGACAAATTAAAAAGTGCTATGGATGGCAGGTGAATAAAGAGATAAAGGAAGATCACAGAAGGTATCGATTAATCGTGTGGAAGAGTTTGTGTGTGTATACTTTGCGTATACTGAGATGAGAGTTTGCAAAAAAGAAATTATAATTTATAAGCATATAATAATAGCGAACGTCATCACACAAAAAGCGCTATTATTTTCGAGACGTGATTTCTCGTTAGCAAGAACAACAGTCTGTAACCAAATCTTAGTTGCAGTATACGGTGCACACGCCACCGGCGTCTGTTTCACGTTTTTTTTTTTCATACATTCCTTTTTGCTATCCCCCATCCGCCATTATGTTGAACTGGCGCGACGCCGGTACGCCTTTGACATGCACTCCAAGCAATTAGTACGACGCGTCTCGTATGAAGCTCGGGCATACGTGCGTACAATGCCTACTAGCGTATGCGTTAACGCATATTTAAGAGCGAACTCTTCTGCTTGAATTTATGAATAAAAACACCATTTAATTGATACCTGAGGGTAGTATGATTAGTGCATTACATCATGTAACTCCATAGTATTTATGTAATTTAAAATCTACCGAATATTGAATGTTCATAGCGTATCACTTCAAAAAAAGTAGTGCGTGGAGTCCCTGAATGAAGTGAAACTGTAATGTGGAAACGAAAATGGGAAGGGGTGGAAATAGATTTTTAGTGAAATCATATTGTTTCTAGTGTTGAACGTTTAACGCAACAGTGCTTTCGTACCCCCTCCACGGTAGTGTTAAACGCTTAATGCAACCATGTTGGAAGTCGCATCAGAAGTTTCACTTCAAAAAAAGACTCTACATGTATAAGTAAATTCTCTTCATCAAAAGAGTCTTATATTTATAACTAGCTGACCCGTGCAACTTCGTCTGCACCAAATTGGTTATCACTGGTTTCAATTGTATTTGTAAACGTGAAAAAATTGAATAAAACTGATACCTGATTGCAGCCACAACTACCGTTTCCAATTGTGAATCCAAACTATCCACTGATTAACTGAAACATTACCAGATTACATGTGATTTTTAAAGAAGTCTAGTACCCGTTCGTCCTGTTCGTTCACCCGTTAATCCTGGAGAACCCTTTGCGTTTTATGGGACAAAAAGTATATTTGATGTAATCTCGTAATATTAGTTATCACTATGTCAAGTTTCGTCAACATTGGTTCAGTAGTTTCAGAGTGATGCGTGTTCATAGGGACAGACAGACAGACAGACAGAAAGACAGACAGACAGACAAAAATTGTAAAAAGATTATTTTTGGCTTCTATATCGATAACATAGTCTACCCTGATTAAAATTTTCAAAAAATATTTAATGTACAGATTTCGACTTGTTACAGTTTTATTATAGTATAGAAGATAGATTGTCAGAACAAGGATTTATTAAGGATGAAACGTTTGGAAAAAAAAATTGGTTGTCTGTAAAGTCAGTTTACGGATGAATAAAAATTACCGCTTCGAATGGTCTTCGTTTCGCTTTCCTACAATTGATTTTTTTTTCGATACGACCTTGGTTTTTTGCCTAGTTTTAGCACTACTCATAAAAAAAATGAAGTTCTGAGATAGATTTTGGCTCTCGTGTAGAATTGGGTTTTTCAAGTTACAACAATTCTTCTTTCTCCCGTCGATATGAATAGATATGCGTCACAGGCAGAGAGTTTAGGCCGATCGCGCCTCTGTATCGCTTGTTCCACGCTCTCACTCGCACGCTAGGCTCAGGCGGAACGTGACAAAAAGTTTCGTGCATGCAGCCGGCGTTTATCGATTCATAAGACGTTATCACGTCAAAAGTAAGAAAAATTACAAATTTAGGTTCAAAAATCTCAACATAAAATGTGAGTGGGCGAGAGACTTCCTCAAAAATATTAATACAATTGACTGTTTGACCTTGAGGTGTTCAGTTCCACTTTATTCCATTGCATGATCATCCTATAATAGAAAGATTTGGACACATTTACTTAATTATTATATCTGTATATAGCCGGGACAGGGAGCTAGCTTCAAATAAATTATAATTACTACAGAAAATACATAAGGTTCTTCAAAATATGAATAACTATTATAATATACTACTTCATTATTTCTGAACATCTTATTATGAAGAGATAGAAATGTTGATAATTTGGGTTGATATAAGTTATTTTACGTTACATACTCAACTCATTTCGGCCGAATTAAGTGGCACATTTTTCCGCGTCCACCTCTATATTTATTAATCTCTAAGTAGGAAGAGGGGTACGTCACCGCGTGCCTTTTGAGAAATGACGCCTGCCAAACTTAAGTCGGTTGAGCCAAGGAGACGGGCCTGAGTTATGACCGTTTGTTGAGCCAACGGATAAAGACCATTAGGGCGCCGGTATAATCCTTATCGGGCAACTTGCACTTAGGATTAGTCCTGTCAAAAGTTACTTTTTTCCGGTTATTACCAGAGCCGCGTCTATTTGTGATTAAGGGCTTTGCTCTACAGGAGTTTTTATCGTTTTTAAATACAATAATACCCTTCAAATTATGGTGTTAACGTTCCAATAATCGCCTGTTTTTTATCGGAAATATCTGTAGCCAATTATCTTTTGATGTACTCCATCAGCTGTATGTAGGCGTTGCTAACATTTGTAGGCTATATTATGAAATCTCAACATAAGATGAGATAGGAATGAAAGGTTAAACAATGAAGTATTTAGATTTCACGAGGATTCATTGAACACCGCAGATAGCCAGACATGATATTTTTTTTATATTATAGGAGGCAAACAAACAGATGGGTCACCTGATGTTAAGTGAGCTTCACCGTCCATAGACACTTGCAACACCAGTGGAGTCGCAAGTGCGTTGCCAGTCTGTGTTCGGGAATGGGGTGGGGGGAAGAGGAGATGAGGAAGGTGAGGAGACGTGGGTCTGCTGCGTTCTCACTGACCAAACGAAACGTAACAATGCAAGCACTGTTATTTCACATCGATTTTCTGTTAGAGGGTGGTACTACCCCTAGCAAGCCGACTCACTCATACTGAAGTTAGTAATAGCTTCAGCGTGACTCTATCATTTACTTCCTACTACCTGATACGATGAACAATCTGGTATGTTTAAAGATTATCAGCACATTCTTGCTGTATTGATTCTCGCTCTCCAACGTTAGTGTTTCATCGGAAACTTTTTTAATTATTTAGTCTCTCTCCTTGCAAATTCATATTTCAATTAGACAAATTATTTATCATACATGTGAAAAACAGCAGTGATAAAAAAAATCGCAATTATCATATGATAGACTATGTTTCTTTAGTTTGAGAAATAACAGCAGTTAAAACATATTTCATGCCTACAATGACAAAATAACTTGATATTTTATTCAGTTTTAAAGTGTGTACTTTTATGTAATATTTTACAATATGAGAAGTATAATGCGTAAACCTCAGTTTTAATAGAAAGAAAGAAAACAACAAAGATTCAATAACAAAGTTACTAAACGTTTACTCCGATGGTATAGGTGATATTGGATTTATAATAAGTTGGCACCCACCGTCGTGGAAATGGCTTCTTGCGGGCGGCATTATTGGTTCACTACTATTCCTGTATTACGGCTTTGCAACTCCCTATACAGGCCAATAAAACATTCTAGTCTAGAAACTATGGTCGCTTTTGCTAGCGTTTTGTAGATCGTAAATAAGTAAAGTATTGTAAAAATAAAACTGTTGTTGCATGTAGTATTGTTATTCCTTTTTTTTTATACCATAGGAGGCAAACGAAGCGATGGGTCACCTGATGTTAAGTGATCACCACCGTCCATAGATACTTGCAACACCAGGGGAGTCGCAAGTGCGTTGCCAACCTGTATTTGGGAGGAGGGTGGGGGAGGGGCAGGAAGGGAAGGAGGAAGGGGAAGGGGAGGGTAGGTGGGTCTCCGGCTCTCTCAATGACCGAACGAAATTCAACAATGCAAGCCCTGTTACTTCACGTCGGTTTTCTGTGAGAGGGTGGTGCTTCCCCAGACGAGCCGACCCATTCGTGCTTAAAACAATAATAGCTTCAGCTTGGCTCGACCACTACCATTAAACCATTAAAGTAATGCACGTGAGATCTTGTAGCCTACTGAACGATCTTTTATATATTTTTAATAAAAAATATACAATAAAATCCACAAATTCATACATATTGAATTCTAAATGAAATGAAAATTCAATTATTTCAATTTCTTGAATTTATAAGTAAAAAATATACCTCGAGACGAGAAGAAAACATAAGAAGTCAGAAAGATATACTGAATCGATATGCAACATGGTATTAGTACAAAGTTCAGAAAAGAAATCAATAAATTAAAACAAAAATAAATCTATATATACAAATACTAAGTATCATTAAAAATCATCTGAAAAAACCATTAATTTCGAATCCATCATATTATATATGCGAAAGTAACTTTGTCTGTTTGTCAGCTTTTTACAGACAAACTTTAGAAACGACATTTCAAATTTGACATAAATGCGGATTCTGGAGAAAAGCACATTTGTTACATATATGGAAAAATACGCAGGTAGAGTCACAGAAAAACCTAATTTTCATATCAATATCTTTTTACCCCTATCCCATCTATCTATGGTTAGCATAGCCTGTTTTCCTCTTCCACTCTCTCCTCTCAGATATCATCTCAGTTATCACATCTTTTGTAGATACCATATATCATTTTTCAAAACCTATATCCGTCTACCTTCATACATAAAACTTTTCTACTTACATAACTTTTATCTTTCCTCATGACATGTTCTCACCATGCTAATAAATCTATTACTCCGCAACTGCTTTGTCGCTTGTGGTATTTTAAAATTTTCTCTGAAATACTCATACTAAATCTTATATATTCCAGTTACAGCACACATCCATGATAGCATTTGTATAACCACATATAACCTTCTCTTATCCGTCTCTTTTATAGCCTAGCATTCAGATCTATGTATATGTAAATTTTCATATAAAACCTGTATTAAATAATTACGAGTAATTTTTATTTTATATCTTATGCGACTTAATTTTATGCAATAAAATAGCTTAAATTCATTGCATCGAAATTACGGGAAATATTCAAATAAAGCGTAAAGAGATTTTCGTAGTATTAAATATTCAAACGTGAATAAAATAAACTTTGATCGTTTTATAATTAAGAGAGTTGTTCAAAGTAATTAATTAAGTTTTATAATTATACCAAAACACGGCTTCTTACTTTAGCAGATTGCCAGATTATTTATATTTCAAAAATATAATATGTTTTAATAATGAATTTTACTTTATAAAATGACCGTTAGAACTGATGTATGTAATGTGATGTGATGTATCGAAGATTTAAACATAGTTTTTGGGTATAATTATCACATAATCGTAATTTTGTGTTGGTAAAATATCTATACAGGTGCTGCTCTTGTGAGTTTTTTTTCGTTTCCGACCGAAAGTTTTGTTGGAAATATTAAAAAAAAAACCTGAAAATTTGAACCTATCGAAATATAATGCCTATGTAATATAATGTAAACAAAACATGTTTTAAATTCCTATAGTAGCTGGATGTCATTCCGGGATGTAATATCACAATTTACTTATAAATAACCACGTAATAAATTAGGATTGTACGGGTCGATAAAAGTAAATTCTATGTGAAATTCTTATTTTCCTGATTTACAAATGATTAGACCTACAATTAAAATTATGAGTGACAAACTTGTACGAAATTTTTCTTACAAAAAAGGTCCGTGAAGTATTGCTGATATATATATATTTCACGAAGTATTTCGTTAAGTGTTGACTCAGATTGTCAAGACTATTTTTAATCCAAAAAATTTTAAAGGTCCGTGCTGACACAAAAATACTCGTAAAAACAGCATATATAGAATCAATGGATACCAAATAAAAATTAAATTAACATACAATAATAATTTACTATTACTAGCTTCACCAACAACAAATCCATCAAAATAATTCGATATCTCTCTTCTATAGTTTTGATTGCGGTCGTATTTCGATTTACAGTGAAATTTAAATGTTAAATTAATGAAAAACCAAATCAAAACCGAAATATTTGAATCATTTTAGAATGTCGGTATCGATATATGTTTATCCATCTATGTGAAAACGTCGCTCATGTCAATTATGAAATCCCCATATTGATTGAGATTTATAAGGTTAGGGAACCTTAAAGGTAAATATACCTTCTTAACTTCACACAAAACCGACGTGAAGTAACAATGCTTGCATTGTTGCGTTTTGTTCAGTCAGTGAGAGCGCCGGAAGACCATCTCCTCTTTCCCTATTGTCCGCTCCCCCCCAAACACAAGGTGGCAACGCACTTGCGACTTGGTGTTGCAACTGTCTATGGTCGGTGGTGATCACTTAACATCAGGTCACCCATCTATTCATTTGCCTGCTAGGATATAGAAAAATAAATCTTCGTTATAAATAGCATTTAAAGCTATTTTTTGTCAATTCTATAACGACCCAATAAATCGCCCAAGGAATTGTAGGCCATTCACGGCATCGCCGTTGTCGCAACACAGGCCCATTGTAGACCCCTTATCAAGCGCAAAGCTAATGGGCGAGCATTGTGCCTCATATGATTAATTGAATTTCAACTTACATGCCTTCATTGTTATTCGGAAATCTTCAAATTTTTTCCATACTCAAATACGGTTATGATAAATGAATTGTTGCTTTTTCTATTAGCTCCGTCTGTGTTAATTTATTTGGGACGAGCGTATGGTAATTAGTGCGGTGTGATTCTGTTTGTTTGCTTGTTTGTTTTGTAGACAACGTTTGCATAGGCGTAGTGAATAATGAATGATGTTATGCCTTTCGAAATAAACAAACTAGTTGGGAAGGTGCGGTTTAACACATTGCGGCTGTATCTTTATTTAATGTACTTACCATATATCGACGGGAGAAAGCGGAAATATTGTAACTTGCATTTCGGTCTAATTTACTTTTTACCAAATTCTTGTATAAAAAGTACCGATTCGAATGGATCTCGCTTTTTTTTATATATTCGACAGGTATGCGCTTGGCCACAATCTCACCTGATGGTAAGTGACGATGAGTCCGACGATGTATCGCGCTTACCCACTAGGTGCCTATTCACTTTACTCTTGAAGACTCCCAAGTTATAAGATGTCGGGAAGACAGACGCCGGGTGTGAGTTCCACTCCTTAGCCGTACGTATAATGAATGTGGAAGCAAATCGCTTCGTACAAATTTCGGGAATATCAACCACGTAAGTGTGGAAACCCTCACGGCGTCTAGATGTCCTCAGATGGAATGGGGACGGTGGAATTACATGTAATTCCTGTGCACACTCTCCAAAGACTGACTCTCGCTTTCCTACGATTCAATTTTTCATCGATACGACCTTAGTTTTCTGCCTAGTTTTAGCACTACACATTAAAAAAAAGTTTGGAAATAGTTATTTGGCTCTGGTGTAAAGTTGGGTTTTTCAAGTTACGACAATTCTGCTTTCTTCCGTCGATATATATATTTTCAATTTAAAAATAACTGAGCTGCGATTCAAGTGACTTTCATTTTTTATAGGTTGATGTTTGAACTAAATACGTATAAGGCATATCGTTTCAATGAATCGTGGCCTTAGAAGAAATTTTGGTACAAAATTCAATTATACAGAAATTTTAACTAGAATAAAATAAATTTGACCGGTTTTTGACCTATATGCTATATCCATATTGTTAAGGTAATTACAACGCAGAAGATGAGGTACTCAGCTCCGCAGTCGACAAAAGTAAGCTGTATTAAGCAGACATAGGCATTCACAGTTCGGTTCTTTTCGGTAACAGTCGATTTCTATCAGGTGGCTGAAGTGCTCTTAATCGTTAATAACCATTGCCAGGCCATAGCGTCCGTCCGCATTATTACTTTATTCACTAGCGATTTTTTTGTACGATTTGTATTGTAATGTAAGGGTTGCAGCGTCACGTGAAACAACTTAAAATCTCCCTTTATAAGTTGGCTACAAGATACAAATCATCAAAGGAAATTAGTAGTTCCAGAGATTAGTGCAATGAAATCTCTTGAGTTTCTAGTGTAAAACATAATACCATAACAAGACGTACAGAGATTTTTTAGTTTAGAGAGATTTGTTAATTATACAAGTTTCATTTTTGGTAAAAATTAAAACTGTATTGACTATTGTTCTAATGTTCTACGTAGTACGTAGTAACGTAGCACGAGCGTGCCGTATGACGATATAAAAATTAAGAGGTGTCGGTGGTATAGAAAAAATCGATCGAACGACCCGACGGACATTGTCTCGTCCTGATAATAAAAGTAATAATGATAAACGATATACCTAAACCTTCCTCATGAATCACTTTATCTACTAGTGATAACCGCATGAAAATCTGTTCAGTAGTTTTATCGCAATCAGATACACAGACGCCGAAGGAGACTTTGTATTATAATATATAGTGTTATGGATTAATTCAATGTAGACGATTCATCTTAACCCTTGAAAATGTGTTCAAAATATATCGAAAGTTTGAAAGCTACTGGCGAAACTCGCCTCAAATTATATTGTTGCCACTGCAAATATTTATGACTAGCGAACTAAATATAACTTAGTTGGAAAAGTTCTAAATCATGTTGGGTTCATGATAATTTATCATACGTCCGTTATACCCGAATACCATGATTTGCGAAAAAGTTGAAGTTCTCAAGAAATCAGCCATTTTAGTTGGTGTATTTGCAAGCGATCTTCAGCAGAAAAATGACTTGTCCATTGAGTGATAAATGGTGAAATATTTCCATCGACTTTGTGTGATTTTATAAATTTCTTTTATAAAATGTGATTGTAATCAAGTGTATTATATTCAAACCAATTTAAATAAGTTATAGCGTATAAAATACTAAAGATTTTTTTAAATATATTTATACAAAGAAGCATCTAAATCGTTTAGAAAAACGTCTTGTATATTATTTTATTTGTATATTCTAAGAGGTTACTAACATTGTTAAACCTTAAAGCATCAATAGCTCAATGTCTTGTAATACATTGCTAAAAAGGACAACAGCTGTGGTAGACACCATGTTCCTACTACGAAAACGGTTTGGGGGTGTAAGGGGGTGTCGAGTAACATCTTAAGACTTGAGACACCCAAGCCAACCTCACCTGCACGTGGTGCACCCTGCTGATCAACGAACGAGGCAATGGCGATAGCGAGGTGGTAGGGTTTTACAGCCCGACTGCGTCGCAACCACCATATACATGGCGAAAACGCCCGTCATAGTGACTCGCTTTTGCGCGTCGCGTTTCGGGATCAGCCTGTGCATATCCAGTACCAGGTGACTTTCGTCATTATGGCCGGCATGACAGCGGCGACCGCCGATGGATGATCTGTCTCTCGGTGGTCGCCACTGTTTTTGGATTGTACTATGCTTACCATCAGGTATAGTGCAGTCACTTTGTCGTGCTCCAATAAAAAAAAAAAAAAAAAAAAAAAAAACTGGCAATTTTAGTAACTTATGTGGCCTTGCGAATTATTGAAGGCTAAGTTTAGGAATTCCGTAACTTAACTCTGACCTCCCAGTACATTTTTGATAATCTAATGTATGTCTTCAAAAAGTTAGATAAAAGCTAATATAATTTAAATGCTAGAAACAATGATAAATTGATTATTCCATATTTCATTCTGAATAAGACTAGTAACAGGTTTTTAGGTAATTGCTTATAATAGAGTCCAAAAGCACATTATCGATTTGCCGGAAAGTCATTTGAAGCACCATAACAATCCGATTTTAATATCTAAATGCAATTATTATAGAGTGAATCAATATGTGAACGATAGTGACTTCTGGAAATGACGGCTCTCTGTGTGCATCTACCAAAACGAATGTAACTATGTTTGTAAATATATACGCGATGAAAAGATAAACCAGATCGAGTTTTTTGTCGGTTCTTCTCGATGACTGTCTTATTTACGAACCGTTGGTGGTTTTTACATTCATAAACGCTTTCTCAGAACATCATTTCAATAAAATATTTTTGATTTTGGTTGTATTAATTTACGGTATATAATAATACATTATACACTTTATATTTATTAAGTAAAATTGAAATATCATCATACTGGTAAGTTCGCAGATATTGGTGGGTACGTATATGCTGAAAGTAGTTTCTCTGTGAAGGAACACAAGTTAAACAAGCATTAAACGGTACCATTCTTCAACAAAAAAGTTTCGATAAAACGATAAAAAACTTTAGCAACCCTTACCGTCCATAAATTTACGAAACTTTCCCCCAGGTTGACACACCGGACAGCGTGCTACAAAGTGGCCTAGGCCTGGGCCCTGGCCCCGACACGGCTTTGAGGTCCATGGTTGACCCAAGAGACTATGATCGCCTCCGCTTCTTACAAATGACTGCCGCCCAACCAAACACGTTTGAAGAAACTATACATAGGGTGAGATACCATCGCCTCCCCGCGGTAACATCTTTGATGTACAGCCAGTAATAAAGTCGTTTTACGACGGCATTTAAAACTCAATGATGACGAAGATTGTATCGTTAACCTGTGCGGTTAACTGTACGATAAAAACGCTGTACATTGTCAAAGTTGTAGCGGTGGAGTCATTAATCTGTTATGCTCTGGCTGGCAAATTATATTTAGTGGTATTTATATGTATATTTCTTATCACATTTCTTTCGAAACTGTTGAATGTGTATTATTCTTTTTGTTGGTAATGGAAAGGACTTCAATTATACGTATGTGCTTATTATTTATTTTTATGTATTTCTATTTATATTTTCTCTGATCATGCTCTATGCAAATTGTTCCAAACTAAATTTAGAATAACTACAGTTGTATTCATACATGATTTGTACTTTGTTTATTTAATATACTGAAATTTGACACTGTTTTGCCAACAGAGATATAACAGATTATTTCAAAATTCCAAATTTACTCTATCATTTTCGGCTTACATTTTTAATCGGCATGCTCAAAGAATTGGAGGTGGATCAAGCGAAAACAATATATTAATTACAAATAACTACATATTCGTTATTAAATATATGTTCTGCAAAATGTCATAATATCACATTTCTGTACTATAATTTATTTGTTCGCACAGCACACTAGTAGTTCGCACGAGAAATATTTTGCACGACAATTATCTCGTAAACATACGCATGATCTGCATGAATACAAAGAGAATTCATTTTTAGCACATCAATATTCTATAATAATTTATATGACAATAATTGATTATGTATTATATTAACACTTATCAATACCTATTAAATGGATTTATATTTTGTTACAGTTAAAAGTTCAAGAGGCAATGAAGAAGAAAGACAAATTAGCCAGAGAACAAGAAGAGGTAAATATTTAAACAGTTTGAGACGTTCCAGTAATTTTATGAAATATTTGAACTATCAAAATTTGAAAGTTATCTAAAAATTGAAAATTTTTAACCTAAAATAAATAGCCGACATTTACGTCAGACACTATTAGTAATGCGTTAATCCCGACTGGAATAAGTATTAGTGTATTGAACATTTTAATGCTTTATTTAAGTACTTTTTCACATATCCATTTACCAAATCCCCGGCAGGAGTGTTCGCAACGCGAAAAAGCCCTATGTTATAAACACATACACAAAAACACACACACGTTTGAAACTAATCTGATGAGAGTCACAGTAACTTGTAATCTTGCGACGGTCGAGCATTCTACGTGAAGCAAGCCACAGGCTAATCGCGCCCTAATCTCGAACTAAGCCTATTATAGGCAGTTGTATCGCTTCCCTACGAAACTTCGGAAGCCCCTTGCCCAGCACATTTTGCTCGTAAAACTATAGGACCGACGGCGCTACTTTGTAATATTGAACATTGAAATTTTACTGCTACAATAAACTGTTTGTCGCGTGAATTTCTATGACACGATGCGTAAACGATATAAACTGCGTGAAGGAAATTAAGTTTTACGAAAATATATACTATAACTGAGATAGGTATACACACGAATTCATATAAAGATCATTTTTGCACTGAGCATTTTTAACATTTACACGATTTTTTTTAATAATAATCGAATCCTACTTAGTATAAACACAACGTGCACGAAATAAGAGGATAATGAAAAACTTGAATCAAAATAACCGTAAAGAAAAATAAACATCAAATATTTAAATTGATTTTTTTCTTACTCGTAATTAAACCATCATAAATTAATGTATCTGTCTCAAAATATGTGGTAACACGAAAAAAAAGCATGCTGTACATTTTTTAACTTATTAGTAATATATATAAAGATTATCATTATCTGACATTTTTAAGGAGTTTTTGGCGAGATTTTAGTCTGTATCTGTGTGTGTTTTATATTTTATTCATAATCTTGTGTTATTTGACTCTATATCTTGTAAAATTGGTGATGTTCTATCTAATACAATTTGGTTATTGTGCATAAGTGAAGTGAATGGAAAATAATACCACGAACTATGAATCGTGAGATGGAGATGCCACAAAAACTCCCTCGAAAGTTCTAACAAGGGTGCCACCATCTTGTTGGAATATTGAAATAATCACATGACACTTATTGTGTAAAATATGTTGTAATCTCGATTGAAACAAAACATTGACACTGGCAAACGCTGCTGCGGAGCCAAAACAAGAAAAAAAAGATAAATACATTTTTTAAACTAACAATTGTATCTAAAAACTTACCGTTAGTATTTAAATACCCGTTCTTATAATTCTCTGTTAAAAACTATATAATAAGATAAGCTCTATACTCACCATTGAATCTATTATTGGACGTCAATACAGTTTTATCTATTTACGAGAAATATTAATTCCCTTATCTATTACTTAAATGACATCTATTACAATTCTATTAAATTCTCAAATAGTATAATGGGATCTCGAGACTGCTTTGCTAAAATCTCATTTTGTAGAATAATACGAAATGTAAATCCCCTTTATGTATTAACAGCGCCGTCTCGGTAACAAAGTGTGCATAAATTAACTTAATGCTCTGGTTACTTTTCTATTCGCTTAGAAGTAATAGTATTACTATGTATCGCTTTGAATATTTATAATCTCATTCACACATTAGAAAATAATAATTCTAAATAAGGTATTTTATTGTTTAAAGGTACTATCTCGAAGGTTTATAGTCTATTAATTAAGATGATAGATAAATAGGGTTATTTTTTAGATCTACTCCTAAGACACTTGGTCCGTATCTAAAACAAATCTGATATATTTATTTAATATTAGCTTCAGCCCGCGACTTCGTCCGCGTGGAATAGTTACTTTGAGCTAACGCTAACACGCAGCGGAAGCTCTCAAGAAGAAATATAGACCCGATTTTGAAATATACGTCCGCAAAAACTTAGATAATCTGGATTTAGTAAAAGACCGGCGTAATGTAAATACTAGAAATAATAACAAACTAGGCACTCATTGTTTTAGGCTGATTAAAACCAAAATAGTTTTTTAGGTAATGGTGTCAGATTTTATAACAAAGTCCCAAAACACATTACCGACTTGCCAGATAATAAATTCAAGTGTTATGTCAAACGAGTCTTAATTCATAAAGGTTATTACCGGCCAAAAACGAATGTAGTTATATGTTTACTATGTTATAATTATATTTAGAAGCGTAATGATATATCCTATATTCTCGATACATTAGTTATCTAATACTTAAATATTTTTTCAAATCGGATAATGAGTTCCTGAGCTTAGTGCGATCAAGCAAACAAATTCGTGTTAAATTAAACATGATTAATCATAAAACTCTGTACTTGTTGGCATATGTATGTCACATAACATACATGTATGTACGCGTGCGTCAAAGTTATGACGAATAAAACCCTGTTCTTATTTCCTTATAAAAACCGTAAACTTTTTATGCTTTACTTTTAAGGCAGGGTGAAAGTTGGTTGGGCCCATATTTGTACAAAAAGTCAAATATTTTGGTAGGGGTGTACGCACAATGAAGCAATTTGATGAAAATTGCTTATTATTTTTATGATTTAAATTCTCCTATCTTGTTTCTTCACTCCCTTAGAAATTGGTATCAAGCAAACGGAGCTCCGTTTCATTGCAGATTTTAAATAATCTTTTAGTGCGGAAAGAAATTTCCTTTAAAATTTAAACCCTTGGTGCAATATAATTAAGATCTAATTAAAAAAAATTGTTCCAGATATTAAGAGATATAAGACACGGACTTATGAATATGGGACGAGATGGCGTCAGGGGCCCGTTTGGAGGTATGTTTGACATAAATATTTCAAATTTTGAATCATATGTATATTTCTTTTCTATGAGATTTGTAATTTAGGTTTTAACTTTGAACGAATTATTATTTATTTTCTTGTTGCTTCGATGTATTTTGAGTTCAGAGTTTTATTATGCTTCACGCAAACTTTTGTAGTTATTGTGATATATTAATGTTTTTATACGGTAAAGTAAAGATAAAGTTTTTATACGGTAAATGTATAATATTTAAAATGGAAATCTTGGAATGAAAACACAAGCAACTTTTGCACTCATGTGTTATATAATAATAGTAAGAAAATAATAAAATATTACATTATTATTACATTATTTTTGTAAAATTAAATAACTTTTTGTGACTCGATTTCTTAAAAAGAACAATAAAATAGTTCTTCAAAATATCTAAGCATTTAGACTATATATGACCAATTTGATAGATATGAAAAAATTGAACAGCATGTTGCTTGCACGTGAATTGCGGATTTATTTGGTGAATTATACGGAACGCATACTTTAAGATCGTTACATTTTTCCGTTCCAAGAAATTTTCCGATAATAAATATATGGAGGAGTTGTTGAGGCGTGTATGCTTGGTACACATATACGTTTCAACAACTCACACATATATGAATAGTTAGCTAGGTTAGCTAAGATAGGTCGCGATCTTGCATGCAACAGGCAACAGCCAAGCCGAAGTGTGCCGTGCACTCTTGAGCTGGTTGCCAAAATAAAATCGGCTGAGTGTCTTAAGCGCTCGCCTTAGTAGTCCGGTGAAGCTGTTAAGACCTTACTGGGTCAATAGCGTAGTCATTTCGAAAAAAAAAACCGTTCCAAGTCATTTTTATACTTGTGGTATGCTTTCAATGTCCATCTGTTTCATACACATTCATCGTATCATACACAACCGTTTTTCATATATACATACATTATCGAGCATAATTCAGTGGTTCCGTGGATCGCTATATTAAATAAAATATATATGATATGTAATTGAAAAAAAAATCATTTTCATCAAAGAGAACATTTGTTTTGCGATAATATGCTAAATGCATGTTTTGGAACAATATTTTGCTACCACGCACGGCTTACGATGTTCGTACACAGCTTCAACTGCAGTGTTGTCAGTGAAACCGCAACTATGTGAAAGGCATTTTAACGGTAAACTTTTTTCGCAATTTTATTGGCACGTTCTATTTTATTTGCATAAATGGGCAGCTACAGGAATAAAGGATTAATAAAGGACTCGTTTACAGACGATACCTATATGTACGACGATGAAGCACGGGGTTTATCTGGACGAGGACATTGGTACGATGAACCTCCGTACGAAAGCGATCCAGAAGACTTTCTCATGGGAGGTGGAGCACCTGCAGCAACATTTCAAAATGGACGCGTTTGCTTCACTTTAAATTTACGTAATGATACTAGAAGTGAAGGAATAATATCTCTCAGAAGCGCTGGCGATATAAGTTTAGCGCGCCCTACACGAAGAGGATTAATAATTCCACAAAGTGGTCCCTACCCTACGACTGTGATCCCTTTGCGAACGGCGCGAGATCGCGAAAGCGGGGATTATGCGGCATCTGACATCCAATCTATAGGTTCCCGACTATCTGGTATTTCGCTAGAATCCAACCGTTCTGAACGAGATTGTAGGAGGGGTTACAGACAAATGTCTGGATATCGGATAGGAGCCGATCCATTATCACCTGCCTCATCGGATTATGAAGATCAGGAAAGTGAAACTGACTCTCAACACATAGCTACAGTACATAAGGTAACTATTTGTTGGTTGATTACTTATATACATCGCATGAACTTGTTAATTGGTTGGTAGATTTCCAATAAATTTGTTGGATAGTAGTAGCTTTTGATTTATTATAAATATTTTTTTAATCATTGCAGTCAGCCGAAGAATGTGAAGGAGTATCGAATCTTGCTGGTAAAGTTAGGGGTCTTAGGCAAGATGTACAAAGAAAAATATCAAGATTAAGACAAGAAAGAGGTCCTGAAGGTAGCGAAAGACGAACGAGTGGAGATCAAGCATTCCCTTGTTCTAATAGTTCATTCGAAAGTCTTCCCAGCGGATCAGGCAGTAGTGAGTGGATTTATTGAGCTATTTGTTTGTGTTAATATAAACGTTTTTGTAAATAAGTTTGTCTTTCCTTTCTCATTACCATAACGCCCCATGTAATACTTACATATTACACTCTTGTATTATATTCTAAAATGTATTTCCAACATTAACCTAATCCCCATTAATCATATCACATTATGCCACTGAAATAACACAACCCTACCTATTCACAGTCAAACAATGATGTACCGCAGGTATCTATTTTCACTGTGTTAAGCAACTTTGAATAGGTTTTAGAATTGCTAAGCCTATAAATATTTATGTACAGGCACACAAGCGCTGGTTCGTGCCGGTAGTAATCACTCATCTCTCTCGGCAGAAGAAAACATAGAATTAAGTCCAGCCGGGCGGAGCTTACTTGTCCCACAAATGCTGTGTCGAGCTCGAGCACTCGTCGATTACGTACCAAATATTTACGAGAAAGATGCTCTAAGATACAAGGTATACGTCTAAAATATGAATATTACTTGGGAAAAACGGATAGTTAATACTTAGTCTACAATATAAGTTGTTATTTGTTAACAGAAAGGAGACATCATAGAAGTTATCAATATGAATGCGTCTGGGATATGGCGAGGCGTAATAAACAATACAGTCGGCAACTTCAAATTTGCTAACGTTGAAGTATTGTCTGACAGAGATACGATGCGCTCCAGGTCATCTAAATGGTGTAAGAGTCGTGAAAGACTTTGGGAAACTCGACCACGAACAGTTGAAGAATTGCTGAGAAGAATAGATCTACCTGAATACACAATGGCTTTTGCCAGAAATGGTTATGAAGACATAGAACTATTCAAAGAGATTGAACCATCTGATTTAGACTATTTGGGTATTATGACTCCGGAACATCGCACACGTATTCTCGCAGCTGTACAACTTCTCCATCAGCTGGAATGTGAGTCTTATGTATTTTAATAAGTAATTTGTTTGTGTTAGGAATTAAAAATATACATAATTACAATCAAATTATATTCATAGGTGGTGAAGGAGAAGCTGAAGGCGATGGAGGCGGTTCCAGTTCAGAGGGAGGTGAGTCACCCTTCGGTCGACGCCAGTTTCCTCGTGATTCCGGATGTTACGAAGGTGGAGCCACTGTTGGTGGCGTTCGTGTTCGCACATCGCCACTAGTACACCGCACAGAAGAGCCAAGTCATAGACCACCGGAACCTGCACCGCAGGCAAAACGTTCAATAAGAAGACGCCAGCCTGACGAAGCTGAATGTGATAGGATTGAACGTTATCCCGGAACAGGTACCGAGAGAACGGTTACTCGAAGCGGTGGTTTACCAGGCGGAGCAAGAGATGACACATGTGAGTCTGACCACAGGCTCAATGTCGTTAAGTTTGTAGCAGGAGGTGAACCGTGTGCTTCAGAGAAGAGTAGTGATTCAGGAGTGAGCAGTTCGTCTTTGAGCTCAGCCCATCCTCACCGGCCCTGAGCGCGGCCTGCCGCGCCCGCGCTTGCTTAGGTCCTAGCGCGGGCGCGTGCGCAGGCCGTGCCGCCCGCATTTTCTATAAATACCGAACCTTCCACACTGCCTGAATGTGATTAAAAACATAAATTAACTCATAATATTGTCGTTACTTAAATTAAATACCTTGTTTAATTAATCGTTTAGACACAATAACTGTGTCAAAAGACTGAATATTCGCTTAAAAAACCACTAAATTGTTTAATTTCATGAGCTTTTTAACTTCACCCTACACAAACATCGTCAGTTATGGTATTTCTATGTGTGTTAAGCACTGATTAAGATATCCTTAATATTCCATTACGTATATCAGTATCGCGAATTACTTATATATATTCTACAGTTTTGTTTTCTAAATACTCGTTATAGCTGCCAATTATTTACTATTGTCAAGCAAACTATTTTTGGGAGAAGCATACGTTTTACTTAAAGACTGATATTAAGTTGAAGACATTACTTAAGAATTGTTATGAATAATGGCAATTTTACTACCCGCATTCTTTTGGCGATAAAATATTATGTTGTAGTCAATTTACTGTATAATGTTTAAAAACGATCTAAATGTCAGTAAATATACATTAGTATATTAAATAAAGTGGAAGAAACAATATTATTATAAATTATAAACGATTTATTTAAATAAGTTGCTTGTTTTGTCGATTTCGGATCGAAAATAATTTGAAATCGCTTTTGTATCATTCCGTTCTATTTAGAAGCATATCACTCAAGGTAATAACTATTGATGTAGCTTGCGTTGCTTTATGTCACTATTATATAATCTGTTTAGATTTCTAATAAAATTAATAATAATATTTTAAATAGCAATAATATGCCCTTATATGTAAATATAAAGTTTAAAGCCTTAGTTAATGGGCTCAAAAATGTCACATAGCTATTATTTGAACATTCAACGTGCCTCCACCCAATTTTAATTAAAAAGAAGTATGGCTGTACACTTAGCATCAATATAAAATCCATCCTTTGATTAACAATAAAGTCATTATTGGATTTCTAAACAGGATATGGAATATGAGAAGCATTATGTCAAATATTTATAGTTTAATAGCGAAGGCAATAAGCCAGTTAATTATAAGTAACTGGAGCGTTTAAAGCGCAATTTTCGATAGCAATAATTGTATGTAAATATACTAGATAGGTTAATTATTATGTGTTGAGACTTTTTGTAATTTTTTAAGAGAGCTTTATGCGGTAATCCGCATGTACAGGTTAGAATGATTATATGTGTCTGGAGCGTGAAATTTTGAATTTCGCCAAGATCTTCCGAGTCATTGCTGTTTGACATTCTTTTACGACTTTTGCACTTGTGACTGGGCTTACTCGTAAAATTCTAACTCGCCTGTCAAATATTGTGGCAGAGGGTGGAAAAACTAATATTAGTTTCTTGCAAGTAATGCCGGTATCGAATTACTTTAGGCTAGTGAACGACATGCGATGAAATAGTTTCTGTAGGCAAATGTATTTTTTCTGTTATAAAACAAATACAACGCAATTCTTCTTTTTGAAGTAGTTCTGTAATTATCCTTTAGTGTCATGGTAGTTCGCAAGTTAGATCGGTTAAGACCTAAGTCCGTCGTCCTTTGATTCGTTCACACTCTTTGAACCTTTATTTATTCTTAGGTTTGATTCAGTTTGGCGGTATTGTAGCAAATTCAATAGGTTGGTTTTAAATTGAAACAGTAACGAATCAGCGTGTTTGGATATCGTGGACGACGTCCGTTGGCGGTAGAAAATTTTGTAAATCTCTTTGATTTGTTACTATTTTATATTGGGAATTTGTACAGAATCAATCACTTTTAAGTACGTTCCAACAACTCCACTGGAGAGTCAGTCTTTTAAGCTGGATCCGATATCATGTTAGGCCACGAAGTAACTTATCATTAGGTCAAAATGTGGTCAAACTCTTAACGTCCTTAATATACTGTATAAGCCATATTAAAAAATATATATTATTTGAAAAAATTTAAAAATATGCATTATAGATTTCCAGGACTCTTTGCTCAAGTTAAATAAAATAAATTAGAGTATCTATTGAATTTTATTTTCATGATTTAAAAAAGTCACTATTTTGGGTAGACAAGGTCAGAGGGGCGTGGACTTGAAGCTTTTAACTATAATACTCTACACGTTACCGTGACCTTTGATAATTATATATCACCAAATAATTCAAGTAATGGATTTCTACTTTCAAAAACTATAGTAAGCTCTGTCAACAGTACAAAGGGCATTAAGTAAATTATCGCCACGACTATTGGCGGCTTATAATGTAAATTGTATAAAATTCTTTACAACAATATTTGATTCGATCGTAAACTAGTCCGAACTAATAAATGTAAATAGATAAATGTTTGTTACATGTATATTGTAGATAGATTATATTTCTTTCGACAATCTGTATATTCATAATCGATATTAAGTCTTCATTGAAATGTTGAAAAAATTAATTTATTAATAAAATTATGTTTCACGCGCTCACGTAGGTTTGGACTTATTCATAAGTTTTGTGCTAATAGAGTATTCTTTAAACAACACTTGAATATATTTAAGCTGTATATTACACTACTTTGTTTTTTTTTTTAATTTTTTGGCTTATTTTAGCCATGTATTACTGTAATAGTAATTGTACTTTGCGTAGGCCATATTTATATTTTTTTAAAACAAACCTTATGTGTAAGTTTACAAATCTGTTTACAAACATGGATTCTAAATAAATAAAATGGAATATTATCTTTCTTTCATTTTCAAACATTAAATTTAGGCAATCAATTAAATTATAACAAAAAATAAAACCGATTAAAAGAATCTACTCTAAATAAATACACTAAAGAAATGAAAACATCATGATATTTGTCATTTTAAAGACTTCCATCGTGCCTTCACAGTCCAAATCAATCCAGAACGTTAAGAATTTGGGACCTCTTTTTTTTCAACATTTCGATTGATCGATTCCATAAAAGGAATTGAAACTAGAAGGGACATTGGACATTTTATCTGTCATGACATAGAATTTTTCACATATTAAAAGAGTAAGACGTAAAACAACTGCTATATATTACAATATTAATTATTTATTTTATATGGGTAGTATGAAATAATACTACCCACGTAATATTGTATTAAGAAAATATATACATAAATCAGCTAAAAGTATCGTATTGTAGGGACTCGCATAGATTATCTATTCGTTAAGTTAAATATGTGGACTTAAATTTAATACAATATCTCATTATTGTAATCCTATATCGCACGCACATTTTTTATTCGCTTAGTAGCTCGTACTAAATATTAAAAAAGGATAAGAGGGTCGTCCGGTGAAGCTGTTAATACCTTGCTAGGTCAATAGCGTAGTCAGTAAGGAAAAGAAACCAATAGTGTAGTCAACTCAAGAGAAAAAAGGATAGAAATAAATTCGTTGGTAACTGATATTTCCAACTATCTTCGCTAATCCTAATAAACATAATTGTTTACGAAATTATTATCTAATCTACACGGAAATATTTCCGTTATATTTGTAAAAATAAAACTTTATTTTGTCTTAGCGAACATCATAAACAAATAAAAATAGCAGTGAAATCGGTTTATAAACTGGAACAATAGCTTGTCATAAACATAACGTTAGCAGGCAATTAGAGGTTTTAACGTTTATGTCGTAAAATTTGTTGTAGTTAATAAAAGCTTAGATTACTTCCCTTAATAGTTTGTTGTGAAACGTTGGAAAGATCTCATAATATTTAATTACATGATAATTACTAGGCTTCTGAGTTATGAATAGCAATTTAATATTACTTATTGAAAATTCTAACAGTATATTTATTCTTCCCATAATGAAAATTTTCTTTTACAGAACTAGAGATATTTTATTTTCGAAAAAATATATTTACGTTATAGACGTGCTTTATTACTTTTAAAATGAAATATAGTTTTAATATTAAATATTTATTATTAATATTATATTTATTAACGGATAAGATTGTATGGATGGGGCAGTGGTTTAAAAGGCCTCTGAATGTCTTGGGTTCGAATTACACAAGATAATTATATGATGCACAAATCATTTTGAAACTATATATAATTTTTGTAAGTGAATTGTAAGTTTAAAAATCTTCCGTGATACAGAACTTAAAAAAAATTCGTTGATTTATCAGACCAAATTGAGAACATATTAAGGGGAAGTTCACATAGCTTTGTGAACCGTTTTCATAAAAAAAGGCTAATTAGACAAAAAATAGTTACAACTAAAATATTCAGATGAAAAATTCAAATAATTCATTCTGTACATATCAATCATATATCGGTAAAATATTGAAAAATATAAAATAAACTTATAGATGTGATAGATATTAGATTACATTTGTTACCAATAATATCGCTCTTTTTTTTTCGAACTGACTACGCTTTTGACCTAACAAGGTCTCAGCTTCACCGGACTACAACCTAATATCGCTCAAATCACACCAACTACTTACTAATATTATAAATGCCTATGTCAATTTGTTTGCTCCGCTTTTACGCTTGAATTACTAAACTTTTTTTTTTTACTTTCTTTTTGGCAATCAATCTTTCAGATTATTACTGCCATTGTCGAGTAATCAATAATATTACAAGCGTCGTACGATTATAACAATATCAAGCGTCGTGTCAATCAATATTCTAACAAGATGGTGGATCTCTTGTTAGAACCCTCCAGGGAATTTTTGTAGCACCTCAGAATTTCATGCTCCGTGGTATTATTTTCCATTCACTTCACTTATGCACAATAAACTAACCATATTACATAAAACACCACCAACTTTACACAATATAGAGTCAAGAAACACAAGATTATGAATAAAATATAAAATCCACTACATAATAGACTGAAATCCCGCCAAAAACTCCATTACTAAACTTGCCATTGTAAGATTTTTCATACGTCACAGGGGTATAGGTCACCTTCCATCTAGAAAGAATAATAACTGTTAACTAAGGATAGGTCTAATTCACACTAACGCGAGCGAAACCGCGAGGAAACACTAGTTTGAGTATAAAATAGAAACTGCGAATGTCCTAAACATATTGAACGTATTATTGAATGAAATACTTTTAAAAGTTAAAAATGCATGAACACAGAGTTCAAAAATGTATATTTTCGTATGCACCTTACATAGAAATAAGTAGACACGTAACCACAGGAACGCAGTTACGACTGACCGTTATTTACGATGACCATAAATGTCGAATGATTCCGAATACCCACCCAGTAAAAACAAGACTGTTAGGCAAAAGGATGTTTTAAATATTTATTAATAAAAGCACTGGTTCTGCTTTCTAATCGAAAGGAAATGATATGAACTTTTGTAATTGTATTTTTTTATGTCATAGGAGCCAAACGAACAGACGGGTTACCTGATGTTAAGTGTTCACCGCCGTCCATAGACACTTGCAACACCAGTGGTATCGTAAGTGCGTTGCCAGTCTTTGTTTAGGGAAAGGGTAAGAGAGAGAGGAATAGGGAGGGGTGAGGGGAAGGGAGGTGAGTCTCCGGCGGTCTCGCTGATGGAACGAAACGCAATAATGCAAGTACTGTTGCTTAACGCTGGTTTTTTGTGAGGAGCGAGCAAACCCATTCATGCTGTAACCAGTAATAGCTTCAGCGTGGTTCTACCACCTACACAATAAATTTATATGTATCTATCTATATCTATAATACCTTTAAACGAATAATTCTTGTATATTTTTAAATATATTCAGGATCTCGGAAACAGTGTCATCGATTTCCGTGAAACTTAGTATGTACGTGGTTTCGGGTACGATAAATCGATCTAACTAGAATTCATTCATAGAAAACTTTTATAACTGAGTTGTCAGGCAGTGAAAAAATATAGCTAGAATATAAAGGTAAATTTCGCCGCTGTTGTCAAAACAAAAATAACTCAGATGGAAATCGGCTGCTTCGAAAATCCATCTAACCCTTGTTCGAATCCGAATGACAGCAAAAGCGATATCTTTTCTTTTAAATTTTTTTTTTTGTGAAAAATGCTTATTTTATGAGGCAAACCTAACAGTTTATTTTAATTTAAAAATGTTTTTTAAAAACCAAGCCGGGCTCGGTTGTCCAGGTACTGAGAATTTAAACAAGTTATGGCGGAATATTGATCCGATGTTTTGTAGTTCATACCTATTTTTTTTTAATTCGCGTACATTTACTAAATTAAATCAGTAACTCAATCGAAAAAGCGCGAAGGAAAATCTCGTGAGAAAATCTGAGCATATTTAATGTTTTCGCCACATCATTTTACATAGTATACAACTAACTCCTCTGCCACGTCTGTCTGTCTGTTCGCGATAAACTCAAAAGCTACTGAACAGATTTTCAAGCGGTTTACACTCGTAGATAAAGTAATTCATGAGGTTTAGGTATTTACTTTGTCAAGGTGTTATTTATAGTCAGAGTGGGACAACGTCCGTCGTGCAAGCCCGACCTTTACAGCTATATTCAAAAGTGGCCAAAAAGATTTACGAAGAAATACATCGTGCATCGCCTGGATGATTATGACGATACATTCCAGCAGGAAGAGGCTTTTGACCCATCAGTGGGACTTCTAGAGGCTCTTATCATTATTATTATATAATTTTGTCTATAAAAATCCTAATCGTTTGTATTATAATTATGCAAATAAAGAAGTATACAGAATTATTTTCCCAAGTTCGATAATGTCATTTTGTCATGACGGTCACGTATATTTAACGGGTACCAATGACGATAACGATCTTTAGATAAGTGAATTGGTTTGTAACAGACACGATAGATAAAGGTAAGATAACTCTTAGATCGTGGATGTGAAAGTGTCAAATTAAAATACCCATATACTATGAATAAAATTAATCAACGTTGCTATTAAGGACTCGTAGAATTAGATATACTAGCGTCTTACACCAAAGCCAAGTTTTTTTTATAATTTGCAAACCGGTAGCAGTAAAAAGAAGTCGAACCAAATCATAAAGACAGCCGATAGAAGTGTAAATAAAAAAAAATGAAATAACTGTGTTCTTTTTAGAATTATTGAATCAGTTATTGTCTAAATTATATCAATTTCTTAATTTGTAAATTGAAATTATTAACATTAATCTGGTTATCGTATCTATTGGCACTCCGAGCATAAACTATATACATTTTTGTATAGTTTGTTAATTAGGTGTACAAAGGTTAATAAAAAACACCAGTATTATATGTACACGAGCCGCCAATCTACGCGTCGCTTGTCTGTCAAACGTCACGAGCATGTCGAGATCATCGGTGACACGAGTCTATAATTTTTACCCTTACTAAAATCGCTAAAAGCAGCTAAAGAAGTTTACACTTCATTAAAATTCACAAATATTAATAAACTAAACTCACCATTAAAAACCGTGTTTATTCTCCTTTTTAGTAACCCTATACTACAAAAAAATAACTACTCAAATCCGAAAAATCTATTACGATAATAGAAGAAAGTATAGGATTTTTAATTTGAATCAAAATTCAGTAATTTTACAATGGGTTAGCTCATATAAATTTATTAATGGTTATATTACCTTCGTCCTGTGAGAGTACATAGTGCCGAGGTTAGCACCATACATGTTTCAGTAGCAAGTTCAATGTAAACGGTTCATCGCGGGTGTCCAGACATGTTTACCTGTGTGTGCTGTAATTAACTTTTTATTTTACTACCCGCAGCTCCGACTACGCAACTTGCATTTAGTTTGCCGGTGCTTTCTTTATTTTATTACTCTTTAGTAATTCTACTCGTTTATTTCAACCATATAAAGTTAATTGCAATTCATCTCTTAAATGTATTTGAATAATGAACTCCGTTCAATGGCATATTATGAGTACTTAGAACAGGTTGCGCTTTTAATGTGATTAGTGGTTGTCTAAAATTCGACCTTAATTCATTTTGACATTCAATAAGGCCAAATAATAATAATTTCAGTGGGTTCATAAATTTATCAAATAAATATTATTTATCAATTAATTTAATTTATCAATTAATTGTAAATTTACATATTATATGAGTATAATGATATTATAAAATTAACCTATAGCTTGACCAGTTAAATACAAAAGGCATGTAAGGTATGGAATGTAAATCATGTTTAAAATATTGAAATGTAGAATGAAAAAGGGTAATCAATGTCTATTTCAATTACGTGTGTGTATATTAGATTGATAAAAAAAAAATCGGTTTTTTTTCTTAATTATACGGAAAAAATTATTGGCAATGATGAAAAAAAATCCTGTGAAAGCCACAGCCCTTAATATTAATATTGGTATATCCTGCAAGGTAATCTATATTTCCCATATGATTAAACACGGGAAAGCTTGTTTTTATGAGTTTGGAGTAGTCCGCTGAAGCTGTTAAGACCTTGCTAGGTCAATGTCGTAGACAGATCGAGAAAACATAATGAGTTCATCCAAAAGTCTAGAGCAAATAAATTTTCTTGTATAAAATTGAACGCTCTACAAAAAAGCTATCTTATAATTTTTTGATAAACTAACGTGTTTCGAAGTTGTTCAACTTTAAAATATTCTAAAGTTTTAATTAAGTTTCAAATTTTAAATGTATTAAAAAATTTTGTAAAAAAAACTTTTTTTTCAAATTTTTTTTAAAGATTTTGTCAAATTTTTATTCCATTTTTTTAACCAAGACAAAATTAAATTTCTTATGTTTTTTAATACCTAAAGTTATTCCATAATTATTTATAAGCAACGAATCTAAAGATACGATTTTAAGAGTTTTCAAAATGTTTTTATGTATACACATTAAGATGTAAATAAATAACTAGGTATCTATCGTTTCGCTCGTCCTAATGATATAAATAACATAGATATTCAACTAACTAAATTAAATAATTATATTTAGAATTAATAAACCTAAAAAGTACTTCAATATTCTCATGTTTTATATCCATATGGAGTAAGACATTATATCTTGATAACTAAACCTCATTCACCGACGAGTTGCCCAACGCAGCTATAAAATTCATGCAACAACAATTTACCAAATGCACACTATAGTAACCCGGTTACGGTCGACGCGTTTGTAGCTATAAACATATTGTGCTCTGCGGATTACTACTTAACATCGTCCCTTATGCGCCGGGGTACGATGTCGGTGTCGTTAACTAGAGTAACAGAACTGTGTAACAACATTATACCTTACCGTTAAGTAATAATAACATTAGTCTATTTTTAGATCCCGACGCCGGCGTCGTTCGCTTAAACTCAAAATTAGATCTCTTTAAATCTTCTGTGGCCGGCCACATCGCGACTCTCTGTCTCGTGCGTCACAGGCAGAGAGCTCTCGTTTTATTACCCGCACACTATTTGTTCGCGTAATCCTGGCAGTATTTTTGTCCGTAATTACCCGGGTAATTGCAAAAATATTGTCTCGTGATACAGTACTCACCCACATCGATTTTACACATACATAGTTATTCAGACACGCATCTAACACACTTATAGAAGGGTTATTTTGTGAAAGATTTTTTCCCTTATCGAACTGAATCGAGTAGATTTAGTTTACCTCACTTCGAATTACATGTTGTGTTCTTGTATCATGCAATTTTAATTGCATGATCCAAGAATGGATACATGTATAGCTTAGCATAGTTTAGCTAGGTCAGATCGGGTTTTTCAAGGTAACGGCCAAGCCGAGGTGTGCCGTGCACCCTTGAGCTAGTTACCAAAATAAAATCGGCTGAGTGCCTTAAGCGCTCGCCTTAGTAGTCCGGTGAAGCTGTAAAGACCTTGCCAGGTCAATAGCGTAGTCAGTTCGAGAAAAAAAAAAAAAAAATTATACCTTAAAATAGTAAATGCGCTGATAGAATTAGTTTGGATTGTTAGTTTTTCAATAAATTCACGTCATATATATAGCAGACTTAACTGTGGATAAGTTATTGTAAGTTGAATAGTCAATAACGATAGTGATATAATGAAATTTCTCCTACTCTTGTAAATCTGCAAAAAAAAATGACTACGAAAGTGAGTCATAATCTTTACATAGTACAAAATGAAGTTGCTTCTGCTGTCTGTTTCCCTAGACCTTCTAAACTATTCAACGGGTTTCAATACAGTTTCAGCAATAGATTGAGTAATTCAAGAGGAAAGTTTATATGTATATATACATACGTATTACACGTACAGAAAACTGAAAAATTCGAAGATTTGTAATGTGATTTTGTAACAAACAAATTTTTGTGCGCTTTAATCGCAAACGCTGGCTAAAACTTATGAGATAGATCAAATTAATGTACTGCCGAATTGTATATCCTAAATAGATTGACAAAAAAGTCCAACAAGAGTACATACTTATTTCTAAAGGATAACCCACAGTAATAATTCTTATCTTGTATTTACCAAGCTATTCTATACAGTATTCCTTAGTATATTCCTTGATCAATTAAATACATTACATACGTCATGTAAATCAAAATTGTCCTTAACAATATTTCATTAAAATAATATTTACGTGCGAAGCTGGGGTGGGTCGCTAGTGTTTTAATAAAAAAAATGTACCAAAAATGATAACACTGATAGAATTTCATCTCGAAGATTCTCGAACGGCGTTGTTTTAAAATTTACAAGTACCTTCTCAAGACCTTAATCGGATTAAAGCAATTTTGTTTTTGAATAAAAGAATTTTCATTAGTAAGGATTTTGTAAAAGAGATAAATAATTAAACGTTAGCTAGGAACTCGTGTTTCTATTTCCATTTGTTCCAACATTCAAAGTGCGAATATCTGTGTTGTAATTCATTCACTGGTATCGTTAACACGGGCGAGACGGAAACAAAGCGTTTGCTTCCACCCTTCCATTCCTACATTTTTATTGTAGATACAAAGTTTTTGCTTTAACTCAACTCGTTTATTTGAAATGTATTACTATAGAAAAAAGTATATACATTTTATACGATTACCATATATTTTTCTTTAACTTTAATGTATATACTGGCTGAAGTTTAGACAGTAGCAATATTTATGGAGGATAGTCTGCACAGGATTCACATTCTAAATCTATTAAAAAATAGGTGCTTAATATTTGACCTAATTATCTATAAAAATACAAAAATTATACGCAATCCTATATGCTTCTATATTGAAGCAGTGTCAATGACAGTCGGGTGATTTCACTTGAAAGTGAACGTGTGTATGGCATGAACAAAACAAAAGGATTTATTGAAGATTTATTATCGAAGATTATTAACTTACGGTTTTGGGCACCGGTCATTGCGCCTAGGTTTCTCACGATTGTGTTTCTACTTTTAAAAGTCTTAGAACAAATTTTAACTTAGGTTTTCTAACTATGTTATTTATTACTATTTGTTTTGATATTATTCTTTTATATTTTTAATCTGGTCATGAAGTATTATATTCTACTATACCGCGATTATTAAACCTTTCATCTGGTATATTCATATTATAGTTTCACGTTTAGTGTAATTATTGATACAGAGCAATCATAATAATAATTATTTGAAACTTTATGAACATTCACGCTGATGATTCGAAAATTTAATAAATATTCCCATTTTAATATTCGGTATTTTTCATTAATAAAAACTTACAATAAAATCAACTTTATAAATGAACTACTTTGTCAAGAAATTATGGGGTTCTAGAAAATTCAAGGAAAATTTAGAGAATGAAATAAAAGGGGTTAATACAATTAAAAATGAAGAAGATAATTCTTGTGATGAGGTTTTATTCAAGAGAGTACGTTAGTTAAAAAGCTATCTCGTATTTATTTTAAATCTAACTCGAAATTCCTCTACGAATTAAACAAGATTTTGGAAATAAAATCCCCAGACGCTAACTAATTTTACAAGTATAACTAACCATTTCTGGTAGTCGAGAATAGCCAAGTGAAATCTACTCGTGTGAGTTTTATCTATTGAATAACTATTTTCGAATACAACTTGATTCTTCTCGAACAAAAAACAAATAATTCCATGCAGAAAACACCATCAATATCCTTCTTTATTTTTTTTAACCCGTAAGTATCCTTAAATATTGATATCCTCTAAGTTTTCCCCTGGGATTCCAAAACGCCATAATTCCGTGATAATCCGCTTATTTCATTACAGTGATTCTGATTCTGAGTAATATATAAATAGTTTATTTATAAAGTTTTTTGTATTGTAAGTTTTTGTTAATAAGAATCATTGAATATTAGGAATATGTTTTCGTTAAATTTTTGAATCATCAATACGAATATTCATAATAAAATTTCTAGAAAAATATATGTGTAACCTTACTGCCAAATTGTATAAATCAAGGTTATAAATTTTACAAATTGAATCAACTTATAGACTAAATTATGATAATATTCCGTTAAGAAGTTTTATACGATTAACATGATTAGGTAATACAGATACATCCTACGAGAGTAGAATAATATTAGAATAAAAAATACCTACATAAGTTGAAGAAACACCTATGGAATACAAACAAACTTGGTTCGAAAAACCACTGAATATTCAACAGCGATAAATCGCAGTAAAGCAGTATTTAAATTAAGCACTTAATTCAATCAGGTATGTATTTTGATGTCTTAAAGTAATGTATCGGAAATTTGTGTTCAGTTAATTTTTTTACCCGACATACAGCACGAGAATGGGGCAAGTTATTTGAGTGTTTGTCTATAATTTCATGTTTCAATTACGTGTATAGGTTTAATGGATTTTGAAACACAGGCCATCTATAAATCAGTTTCATTGTGGGTGTAACACAACTTATATATTATTTAATTGTGACGTCAGTTAAAAAAGGGGAGGATAAGAATTTAACTACTTACCAATACTCAACTCACCAACTTAAGCATATTTATGTGTATGCAATGTTCTGTATTTTATTTTGCATAAATGTTCTTTCTTTCATTAATGTGTCTAAAAGGGTTTCAGTGTATATGAACTTATTTTTCGTATTTTTCATATATAACAATATATAATATAATATATAATAATTTCATATATATACAATCCTTACTAATATTTTAAATGCCAAGAGGAGTCTGTTCGTTTATTTGTGAACGTTTAACTAGTCGCATACATGTTGTCAAAGGTATAGAAAAAACATAAGATACTTTTCATCAAAAAATGTGTTGTTCCCGAACGATAGATTAAGGCAAGCGAAATCGCATGCAAAAATTAGTCATATATAAAAAAGTTAAGTAAGATGTAAATAAAGTTTATTTTACATTTCATCTAAGTACATAATTATACAGTTTGTTTGAAACTCGTAAAATTTACGTATATTTTGCTACTGAAAAATAAATGATCCAAGTGTATAAACTACGTAAAGTTTTATCCATAAGAGTCTAAATATTTATCGAAGTAAATTGCATTGGTTGTTGAAAATAAAAAAACATGCACTCGGTTTGTTTACTGAGACACACGGTCGTATCGGATAGTGAGCTGCGAATACGTTGGAATTGTAAAAGTAAAACTGTTATGAACCAAATGTTAAAAGCGTAAATAAATTTAAATACTACGTTTTGAAGACAAACAAGATAATTCCAATTCAAACAACTTCTAATAATTGTTCTAACTTTTTGATCTTTGAAGTTCTTAAATGATTACTTAGAAAGTTTAACATAACGTTACATTCGACTACATACAAGTTTTTAAAGTATACTTTTTGAAAAAACCTGATTGGTATAAAAGAACGCGTATATAATAATATTTATATATTATATTATAATATAAGCCCACATTCAATTTTAGATCAAATTTTTAATGAACTTTCATTTTTTTTAGAAATGTTGTAAGTTTTGTTGTTGTTTTTAAACTCAATCAAGAAAACTGTATATCTTTTGTACATAAAAGAATAACTTATGTGACCATATCGTTTTGCGAAAACTCTATTAAACTCAGCTGGTTATCGTATGACAGGACTTTAGATATATTAATAGAAAGTAAGAACAACAAATATTCTTTTAAAAATGATTTATGTTACTAACATCGTTAACTACTCTTCAGCTGTACAAATAGCGTATGATTGTGTGTGCGAGGTGTATATACGTCATAAAGTATCTAATATAGTAGATGTCAGAGTGAATTTGTTCTGCTTTGGCGCTTTAACTATATAACTGGGCATCATATTTGCTGTTGTTGTTACATATGAACTGCTAAAGATATATGGGTGTATAACTGGAAGAAGGATCCAGAAAAAATGTATTGTTCCCGAACGGTATTTTGAATTAATACGAGCGAAGCCGGGAGTAGAAGAGAAGGTGGTAATATGACTTCCGCAGCTATTTTGGCCCCCTTCGATATTTCTAGCTTAGAATCACGTCATCTACCGAAATAATTTTTTAACGGGGAACATTAATGACAGTTTTGATTTAATGCACAAAAAAACTAAGCTAGGGCAGCACATGCGTTTGTTATTCGAGCTACTTTGAACTCGCACTCGCAAAAAATCTGTTATAGTGTTGCGTTTAATTGCATAATTCTGGAAATACTGAGTTTACGCATCTGAAATTTGGATATTGTGTTTGATTGACGTTTTCCTATTGGATTTTGAAGGTATGTATGCAAAATATTTAATATTACGTATTTTTAGAGATTGGTTTGTAGATTCCACAGTACTGGTAATTTGGCCCCCTCAAGTTGATTGTAATATGATCCCGGGGGCCAAATAACATTCATTAATGGTATTTATTTTTTTACTTACTTAAAGATGCCTCGACAAAATTTAATGTCTCCATCTTCTAAGAAAATAATATTTTGGGATCCTAACTCCTAATTTAATCTACTCCTAATCCTACAGCAGACGCTCGTGGACGTGGACGTGGACGTGGACGTGCGCGTGGACGTGCACGTGGACGTGGACGGAATAATAGAGGCGATAACTTCAGCGGTTTTAATTGGCATCAAGGAAACTTTACATCTAGCAGCAGTTCCGATAATGATCATTTCTCCAGCGACAGACGTGGTGAGAAGTAGATTAAGTGCCAAAGCTGTAACTTATGGGCTCATACTGATTGCGCGTGCCCTGAAGGTGCATATTATATTTGCGATTTTTGTCATTAAATATAATTTGGCCACCTGGGTGCCATATAACCCTCACATCATTTCAAATCTTCAAATCTCCATTTTTTTTAATTATAATATTTTAGAATTAGTTGATGGATTTTTATTTGTTCCATATTATGTCCAGTATTGGCAAATAAATGAGAAAACTAATGATGTATTCATTACCTATGTTTTCCTTTTATTTTTTACATTAGACCTCAAAAACAAAATTGGGGGCCACATTACCACCTTCTCCTCTAAATAATTTGCAACCAAATCTGTAAACTACAAGATTCAAACTGTTTTGTCGGCTACTCTTTCTACTAGTGTTACGCGGCATACGGCGACGGCTTAGCGCCCTTTGATAAATGCCGCCAAACACACGGCGCCTGCACCTAGTTGATTTTTTGAATTTTGTATTTAACGAAAATGAATATTTACGTTATAAAATAAACACTCAATATTTTGCTTTTATTGTTAATGCTTTATCTTTTCATTATGCCATAGTTGATTCCTGTCGTAACTTGTTCTTTTATACCTATAACTTATACAAAACAATGTCGATGCTTCACGTCTGCCAGGCGTCCCGTGACGGCTCAATTTTTTTCCAGCTTGCAATTGCTGAAAACATTGTGAATAAAATTAATCTGTAAGCCTATTTTACTGAAAGCTGAGGTTACTGCTATGTTATTTATTTATTGTATTTTATTATTAGTATAACAAAGTCCTTAAAGGGAACCTAATACATGACAGTTCTTACAGGACATTTCGCATTAAAATCGCAGAAAGCAATTACTTCTCGTAAGAACGGTATGTATTATTGCATTGTGAAATAGACTGTATGTCCCAGAGTAATTGCTAAGAGATGTGTAATTGCATAATTCTCTCGGTGGTCTCACAGGTGGTCTTCAAGTAATGGTAATACAATAATTTGTAAGCAAAGTTGTTCAGACAATTACGATATGTTTAAATAGATGAGTGAGCTTTGAAAAACTCATTTTAGACTCTATTATTATGAATAAACGGGTTACAATGTATAAGTAAATCATGTGTATATCAATAACATGTTTTATACTCATTTACTCTGATAATGATACATATATTTTATTCATATGAGACATTTTATAACTTACTAAATTAATGTAAAATATTTTAAAGCAATGTATACGGTTATATTCATTAAATGAGTGTTCTAGTGAATCAGTGCTCTCTACAGATAGAACAGAATTAATAAACTGTAATGAGGAATGACTTTCCCCTTTCAATTGTAGTGCCGTGAGTAAAAAAAAAACAAAAATGAAGTATGAGTATTTATGTCAATTTAAAAAAAGGATTTGAACAATTTTGTACACTAGAAAATATAGTGATCTGTATTACTTCTGTATGTGTAATATGTTATATTACAAAAAAAATTTAATATATTACTGATATTTTCATATTGCAAATACATATAGCTTATATAAGTCTAGTAAAATAAGAACGTTTTAATGAAAAACATGTTTTAACATTTTAAAACAAGCAAGGGTTTCGAAAAGTTTAAGTGACGCATTTCACAGCCCACCTAGTGACCAAAGTCTCACTCTCCCGAGCAAAAAGCACTCTTCCCATTTAATTTTATGGCTTAGGCGGCGCGAAAACTCGTCTCTCGCATCCTCTTCTATTCTTTTATTGTTTGTATTTTTTCGCAACTCGACGGTATTCAACGAGCATGTAAAAAAAGGACTGCTTCATTGTGACCGTTTCGTATTTTCACGTACGGGGTACGTTAAGTTGTACTTACCAGCGTTCGAGAATTCAAGATATTTTTGTTTCACAGTCTAAATGCACTTAGATATAATATATATTTTTTATACGTTTTTGTAACATATTATTCAAAGACTATGCTAGCTCAAAGGTATCTTTTTGTTTTATTTTTATATGTATATATTTTTATATGTATGTATGTATATGTAATGTAAACAATCTTCTACATTATGGCGAGTAGGCAATAATATTACAAGATTCATGTTATATTTTCAATTTTCAAGGTGGTGGCTCCTTTGTTAGAACTTTCCATGAAGTTTTTATGGCATCTCAGAATCAAGCATGGTAGTATTATTTTTCCATCAACTTCACTTGTGCACGATAACCTAACGTTTATTAAGGTTAAATCGACCTATATTATCAAATACAAAGTCAAATAACACAAGATTATGAATAAAAAATAAATACCCGATAGACTAAGATCCTGCCAATAACTCGCTTAGCATGTTATCGTCTGTGTTCAAACTAATGCTAAATGAAACGAAATCTTAATGAAAGATTTTATGAAATTGAAGCCAAAGTGTAGGTTCATACAAAAGAGCAGAAATATAGATTCTTACAAAAGTATTAAAAAGTTTTTTACAAATGCTCAGAACGTAAGAGTTTCTAAGGGGTCACTACAAAGTTCACTTGTAGTTATGAGAGATCGCATAATTCATAACTCCTGTGGAGATAAGTAGTTAGTTATTACTTTTTAAACCACTGTAAGTAATTTATATTTTGATGTATATTTTAAGAAAGAAGCAGGAGTAAAAAATGTTTTTTTTATTGATATGTTTCTATATAGTGAAGACATAAACCTGTAAATAATGTACATTTGTTATTATGCGTATTCGATTATCGGATTTTTTTATTAAAAACAAAATTCGCATTCTTGTTAAAACAGAGGAAATCTATCGTGACACTGCAAGGAATGCAAAATTGTACATACTTCTTTTGTTTGTTTGAATGAGGAAAATGTATTTATTTCTTTTTAGCCTATTTATTAAGTAGTCTAATATGCCACGCGATTTTCAAAAACCGAATAATTACCTTACAAAGTATAGTTAAAGAAACAAGCTATACAAGAATGTGTAAGTACGGGCATTTTTTTTTCTCGAACTGACTACGCTATTGACCTAGCAAGGTCTTAACAGCTTCACCAAACTACTAAGGCGAGCGCTTAAGGCACTCAGCCGATTTTATAATGGCAAACAGCTCAAGGGTGCACGGCACACCTCGGCTTGGCTGTTGCCCGTTGCATGCAAAAATCGCGACCTAACTTAGCTAACCTAGCTAACTATTCATATATGTTTGAGTTGTTGAAACGTATATGTGTACCAAGCATATCCGCCTCAACAACTCCTCCATATATTTTTATCGAAAAATTTGGAGAGTTTTCCATTTCGATAAGGGAAAAAAATTTATCAAAAATAACCCTCCCACCAAAATGTGTAGCGTGTAGGCGTGCACGTGTGTGGAGGTGATCGTGTAGTGTTGTAGCAGTGATGTATGGGTGTGTCACCGTATCGCGCAAGCAACGCACTCAAGGGCTCCCTACCGAGGGATCGAACCTAGGCTTGAGCCGCTGCCGTGGGAGGCCTAATCGGGTGTGCGGGAGCGAAATTAACCCCCAGACCGCGGCGGCGCGATCTGTGGTTACGCGGGCGTGGGCGTGAGCACGCTCTGTTACGAGGGACAGGCTGGTACTGATCGTTCGCTGACGTGATATCGTCGGGAGGGTCGGTGAAAATGTGTCGCGGACGTCTTTTATAACGCCCAGCGTTGGGCACGGGTTCGTAATTCGTGGCGGATACCACTAACGGACTGGGATGAATCGCGGCTCGCTCGAAATAGCTATTTGTAAGTGATTTTATATACGCCCAGATAGACGGCATCTCCAGGTCCCTGTGGAGATCCGCCTTCCGGACGAACCAAGGAGCACCGGTGATTTTACGGAGAGCCCGGGTCTGCAAAACCTGAAGCGTATCTAGATTCTTCGCGTGGGCGAAAACCGGACAACTATACGTCATTACCGGACGAATACAAACTTTATATATTGTGAGCTTATGTCTGAGGGACAGTTTGCTCTTCTGACAGAGTAAATAATGGAGGCGACCCAAGACCATAGCGGCTTTGTCTCGCACTCTCTTAATATGAGGATCGAACGTTAAGTGACGGTCTAAAGTGACGCCGAGATACTTGACCTCGGTGGTCCAAGGTATCTCGGAATCGTATAGTCTTATGGGCTTTAACTTATTATCGCGATATCTAGAATCGAAGAGTATCGCGGCACTCTTATCGGGGTTAATACCTATACGCCATCGAAGAAACCAGTCACCGAGCGTGCTAACGGCTTTTTCGATGCGATTCCTAAGGACTTTCGGCCGCCACCAGAGGCGTAGATAACTGTATCATCAGTATAACAACCTACCTCGACTCCCGGGAGCTTAGGTAGGTCGCTGATGAACAGGTTGAAGAGGGTGGGCGCGAGAATTGAGCCTTGCGGCACACCTGAGCGTATCGGACGGGACGATGAGAGTTCGCCGACTACTCTAAAACTGAAGGTTCTATCGGCTAGATAATCGCGGAGGATGTGAACTAACCTATCGGGTGTAAGTACGGGCAGATCATGCGACTCGCGGTTTACTATCGGAGACCGTAAGAGGATTGATTTCTTGACGAGAACTGAGCAATACCGATACAACTTGGACTGTTACCTTAACATTAATGACATAACTGGTTTTAGAGATTGTAACAAATCAATATCAACTATCAAATTCCATTCGTTACATAGCTGTCTTTCTTATTTGTTATATTGGACTTCAAATATTTAGGGTTTGAGTAAAATGTTTTCTTATGCTAAAAGGTGATGTATTGGATTGAACACATTGAACCGATAAGTATCGATTGTGAAGGCTTACTACCAGAACACACTTATGTGTACTGGCGACAGATAATCAACTTGAGGCGATACGGACTATTATGCAAAAAGTTGATCTTCAACCGACGTTGTTAAAGATCAGCAATAATAATAATAATAACAATAGCATATCTATGAGTCTGTAAATGAAATTTATGTTATATTTATTACAATAAAACTTTCCCTTGAATATATAGGTCACCCCAGTAATATTTGTAGAATCATAAAATCTGATCGTAGATAATAAATGCACATACAAAGTATTATTGAATCCGATACCGTTAATGTTGTTGAAGTCGGTTGTTAATATTAATAAACCAGCATGTGAAGTGTAAAGTCAACACAATTAATATCATCCCGTCTGCTTATATCCGTACGAGAAATCGATTAACACTCGACACAGCCAAGTGTCCGTTGCCAAGGGACCCAATCAGCCAGTGACAGCGTCACGGATATTAACCACTCGATGGCTAATTGTTCCCCGTTCAATTATCGAACAACTGTCAGCGTATTCAACTGGATATAGGCCGATACAAGTTTAACAAGTGAGCGGACGAATAATTTGTTAGTTCGCCGGATAAACGGTGTGATTAAAAATATTTGCACAATGACCTAGTCGTACGATGCATACCTATATTTTTTTTTTGATTTCTGTGTTTTCCTGCATGTTCTTTTTTATGATTTTAGATGTTTTAGTGTTTGACTATATCCTCTCCTGATGTTAAATATAGGTAGTAAAACCAAGCTATAGCTATTACTGGTTTCAGAATGAATGGGTCGGCTCGACCGGGGTAGTACCAACCTCTCACAGAAAACTGACGTGTTGTAACAGTACTTGCATTGTTGCGTTTCGTTCGTTCAGTGAGAGCGCCGGAGACCCACCTACCCTCTCTTTCCTCTTCCTTCTTCTCTTAGCCTCCTTCCTCTTCAAACTCAGACTGGCAACGCACTTGAGACCCCACTAGTGTTGCAAGTGTCTATGGATGGTGATGATCACTAAATATCAGGTGACCCACCTGTTCGTTTGCGTCCTATGATATAAAAAAAATGACAACGTAGTCTAAGATGATAAAAACCTATTTCTAGAGAGGCAGACTAATTCTCAAATGTATCAGCTGGAACATAAATAGATGTGGTTGCTTGGTAACAGATTTTCAGAGGGTGATAATTAGCCAGCCAGGCTTAGATAAATCCTTTCCATTAAGCTTTGGCTTACTCAAGATATATTCCATCATCAGCGCAATCGCAACGATTTGTATTTGCATCGATTGCGATCGCCTCTAAACTAGATAGCCACTGAGTCATCATCCTTCTAAAATTAATGAATATAAAAATAATAAATATTAATTAAGTCTACCATTTATTCCAATATGAATGGACCACAATATTCTGCAATGTCGTCCATTTATCTAGTGAAATATCTTTTGGCTTCTTTAGTAAATAATACTCGTATACATATTAAATTTTCATTTACACATATAAATCCTTGCTTTATTGTATACTTTTCAATTTAATTGGATATGTAACCTAAAATAGACTACTGTAATCCGAGGAACATTTTTTGTTATTCGGTTTTTAATTAATAAAATTGTCAACACTCATTACTATGTTATATTGGCTATTATTACATTTGTATGTTCAATAGATTATAATATGTTCAGCTCTGTAGTTAGTTATGAGCACAGTGAAATACAAAAACATACGTTTATTACCAATATATCTACATCCATAGGCAGTCGTCGCAGATGTCGAACTGCAACTGATGTAAATCTCTTAGATGTTGGATGTACACTAGTTGACTAAAACACAACAAACTATAAGAGTCATATCCTATGATAGGTTGTACACTATACCACTTGATTGCGAAATGTACATTAGCTGATTTCAGAACGATGTACACACCTGAGCTAAGTAAGGTAAATGGTTATACCTGTAGTAGCCAATCCAATCGAATGTAGTAGGAATCTATGCTAAATAGGATATTCAATGTACGCCAATCTCACCTCGTACAGTGATGATACTCTCAAAGAATTCACATCTCATTCCAATGCAATTGTAGATTGAATACGTAATGAGATCAGATAAAAAAAAAAACAAAGCGGATGCGATGAATCACTATGTAGCTAAATATAATTTCAGTTACGAAACAACGATAACTCGGTACACGTTCTATTGACTTTAAAATTATAACATATATTGTAAGGAGAGAATGCAGTTCTATTTTGTTATTTGGAGTTGATAATAGTACCGCGGTCTTTAATCATAGTTAAAGAAAAACTGTAGCTCAGCTTATGACAAGCATTTTGTGTCAATAAAAGTTGTATATTAAATCGGAAATATAATTGTTATTCTTTTGAAAGGTATAGCAACGAATTACTACTGTTTTGCTTAAATTTATTACATCATTTAATAGCGTTGTATGATTCATTTCTTATTTAAATTTGACCTGCAGGATTTTCCGTTACGTTTACTGTCATACGTAATTGCATCTAGTCACAAATCTGATCAAGATTATTCGTTTAATGAAAATTAGCTAACCGCCTCGGCTTCGCACAGGTGTACTGATGAAGAAAATGAAACCAAATTATTCGTTTACAGGACGACCATGTATTGAATTTTGTCAATTGATCGAGTCATCGTCAAAGAACCAATATTTTCCAAATTTTTTCAATTACTCAATTTCTTTTTATATGGAGTTTTCATTTTTCCTATGATTTTTCAAACAACTACTTTCATGAAAACCTTGTCCTGATAATTACAAATACAATAAAAAAAGTCCAATTAGTACAGTCTTGATAAAGTGATGAACTACATTCAGCAATTGATTATTATATCTGTGCTTACAATGAGTTACAATTGAACAGTATTATTTTTTATCTAATTCCTACTGTGTCATCGTTATCATTATTATCAAAGTTTCTTTTGTTACTAGCAGGCCTCAGGCTGGTGTAGTATATATATTCCTCTAGACTAAAATATTTCTAGGTTTCACTTTCAAATACTCTTATGCCAATACCTCTTAGATTGTTATGTACTCTATCCATCCATGTGAGTCTAAGCTTGTTTAGAATTTTTTTTTTATCGTAGCACGTTAAAATGACTGTACTATGCCTGATGGTAAGCACAGTACAATCCAAAAACAATAGCGAACACCGAGTGACACACTATCCATGGCTGGTCGCCACTGTCATACCGGTCTGCAGAAAGCTAGATATGCACAGGCTGATCCCAAAACGCGACGCGCAGAAGCGAGTCACTATTACGGGCTTTTTCGCCATGTACATGGTGGTTGCGACCCAGTCGGGCTGTAAAGCCCTACCACCCCGCTTTCGCCATTGCCTCGTTCGTTATTCAGCAGGGTGCACCACATACAGGTGAGGTTGGCTTGGGTGTCTCAAGTTTTATGATGTTATTCGACACCCCTTACACCCCCAAATATTCATTGGGGTTCCCTTCACAAGTCTTTTAGGTAGGTACTCTGTTTTTTCTTCCTTCAACACATCCTATTCACATCCTTGCCATAGCGGGTGTTCAATTTGAATACTATGTAATTTAAATATTTTATTTTCAATTTAGAACTGATTATATTAATACAAATATTTCTAAGTCTAAAGTACAAACCAATTATTTTCTTTCCCTCACGTGGACTTATAAATTAACACGGAATTCTACATTTTGATTGATTGGGTTGATAAGAGCTATTATTTTATAAAACTAATTTATGTGAGGCCAGCAAGCATAGTTAATTTGAAATAATAATGTTGTTTATAAATAGGGCAACTAACAATACAAAACATGTGCAACATAAAAGTTTCGAATTAAGGTGTCAAAGTAAAAATAAAAGTTTGTTTATATTACATAAAAACATTTTAAAAGGAATGATATAAATTTGGATAACTGGACAAGACAAACCTTATCCAAACATCTGATTGCAAAATGCGTGGGCACAATTTCGTTTACCGCGTCGGCCCCTTGTCGAGTTGTCCAAGCCGATTTCTGATGATCATAATTTTTATGCAAATGTACACACTTGTATGGTAAGTATATTGTGATTTATATTTTTATAAAACTATAGAGAATTGGCTCTTAAAGAAATCGGAATAAGTTTCAAATTTATAGTGCGCTTTTATTCCATTGGTGTGGTACGTGTGGGTGCCTACCTATATATTGGACGGAACATTCTTCCATACCTAATTATCGAAGTCGAAATTCTGATTCAGATTATTTTCATTCCACAAAACAAGCTTGTGGCCCTCGAAGTAGTTAATGAAGGTCTAAAATAATGAGGGTGATGTGGCTTTGTAATTTAAATTCGTAAATTAAGGTGAGACTGATAAATTTATGTTTGGTTGTCTTGACAGTTTTAAGTTTTTTGTAAAAAAAATCTAATGGATATTAAAATATACAATTATGTTATCTTTAAATAGTTTACTTGGCAATGAGGTTATTCAGTTAATTGGGTACATAAATTAATATATTATAAATTTACATATAAAGTAAGCCTCGAAGTTAATTAGTGAATAAAAGGGTTGTAATTTTTTTAACTATTCTACAAAGCTATTTGATTTTTATTTATTTCACTTTTTCTTTTTATATAGAACAAGCTTCTGCCCGCGACTTCCAACGCGTGGAATAGTTACTTTCGGTTAACGCTAACTTTAACTCGCGACTTCGTTTAGACAGAAGGTGAACATATGTTTCAATAATATGTATGTTAACTGCTATTGGTATTACCGTGATTATATATACCTTAATTTATTAATATTATATAACCTTCCTCGATAAATGAGCTATCTAACACTAAAATATATTTCCAAAAAGGACCGGTAGTTGCTGATATTAGCCCGTTCAAGCAAATGAACTTTTCAACTTTATAATATTAAGTATAGATACATTGGAGTTTACATAACTTTTGATTTAGTTAATTGATTTATTTGATTGTCTCTATATGGCAAAATATCCTTCAAAACCAAAGTAGTAGTAGATTTGTCATAGAAATTGGTCATTATGCAGCAAAATCAAGACATATAGCTAACTAAATACTTTAAGCAGAATGTTATTATATGCGACATGTTGCGGTAATTTAGAAAAACCTTACATAAGGTTGTAATTATAATACACTGTTAGTTCATAGTAAAACGAAAGTTATGGAAGATACAACACAATAACATTTTTAGTAATGATGGCATAGGCGGGTTCGGAATCTCGATCCCGATCCTAAGTTTCCTTGTAACTAAGCCGGAATTTTTGGTAAAAGAAAACAACGTGAGGAAATTATAGCATTGGTAGAAACCTATTGGTGTGTTCCAACAGCTGCAATTGAGAGCTGGGCCACATTTAGTTTTAGCTTGTATGCTATCTTAGAACACAACGTCATCTAATATAGATCTAAATATGGTGAAAGTTTAAAAACCATGTAATATAATGTTTCACGAAGATCATTCAACAAAACAGTTTTTATTCCACGCGACTAACAATTAACTTTTTATGTCAACATGTTCCATTTATCAAAGTAGAAATATGCAAGGGATTTTAAACAAAACGCTCCAAGCTGTTCCATCGTGATAAGCGTAAGAAACATTTGCATTATAAATTGCACCTTTCTTTAAATGCGCTGTATTCATAGTTAAGACAATGAATTCTTTGAATATCAGACGTAGTTTTCGTGCACCTTATTATTTATAAATTCAAATTCGTTTTAAAATTTATATATTAAACACATTTTATGTTTTTTCTTTTTGATGCCTTGTGGTTATCATATCTTCTACATGTAAATAAGCGATGATAAATTATTTCAGTACCTGTTTCTTCTCTGCCTGTGAATAGACTTTCTTATATCTTTTTGTTAAATAGTAATTTACGAGGTCCAGCGTAACTAATAAAAAAATTAAGTCTCTATTTATCATATTTCACAATTTTATGGGTCACCTGATGTGAAGTGATCACCACCGTCCATAGACACTTGCAACAGGGGAGTCACAAGTGCGTTGCCAGCCTGTGTTGGGTTGAGGGGGAGAGAAAGGGAAGGAGGAAGGGGAAGGGGAGTGTAGCTGGGTCTCCGGCGCTCTTACTGACCGAACAAAACGCAACAATGCAAGCTACATATGTTACTGTTACTTCACATCGGTTTTCGGTGAGAGGGTGGTACTTCCCCGGACGAGCCGACCCATTCATGCTGAAACCAGTAATAACTTCAGCTTGGCTCTATCACCTACAATGTCTACTTATCTATACTACTTACCTTATGTCTACTAATCTACTATATATGTACAGTATTTGACAAAAACCTCGTTGATATGAAATTAAAAACAAAATATAGGTTAATCAATATTAATTTTAAAACCATAATCTAGAATGATTCACCATACTTGTACATATTTGAGAAGCGCAGAACAAGGTATATTAAAATTCACAATTAATTAATAATGACCTATTGACAAAATATATTGAATTTTTTATTAGCTCGTGACAAAGTGCCTGTACTGTCCCTTATGGCAAGCACTGTATAATCCAATCAAGAGGTCCATAATCCATCGTCAGTCGTATGATATAACAACCTGGAAGCAAGAGTTCATACACAGATGATGTCAGAGCGTGACCAACGAAATGAGAATGTGTGTTTTATTTTACATCTTTATATATATAATTCTTCTGTCCGTTTGTATGTGACTGGACTCCTCCTAAACTATTAGACAGATTTTATTAAAAAAAATGCGTGTGTTCAGGTGGATACAAGAATTACTTAAATTCACAATTGGACGCGGAAGGTGGTTCTGCGGTTGACTTTTAGATTTATTTTCATTATCAAGGCAGAACAATGTGCTCTGGGCCCGATAATCACGTATATGGTTGTATGATTGAGTCGGTTACTATAACCTGCCAACTCGTTTGATTGCTGTTGAAACCGACAGGTTTAAGTGAGCCCTTACAGCAGGTGTTACACATAATGTATGATGGTCGCTATATAAATGAGCATAAAGGTCGTCTCCTACCGACGTATAAATTAATTTGGTTTTATTTTGCCACCCAAGTGTTTTTGAATGGCCACAGTTTTTTTTTTCACGTTATATTTTATCGTTATTGAGTTTTATATAAGAATTAAATGACAGCTGCTGGAATACACCAACAAATGCTTGGCGATACATTTTCAAGTTAAGGGCGGTATTGAATGTGGTAGAGCCACGCTCAGGCTCTTACTGGTTTCAGCATAAATGGATCGGCTCGACCGGGGTAGTACCATCCTATCCCAAAAAACCGACGTGAAGTAACTGTGCTTGCATTGTTGCGTTTCGTTCGGTCAGTGAGATTGCCGGAGGCCCACCTCCCCCCATCCCCACCAACACAGGTTGGCAATGTACTTGTGGCTCCTCTGGTATTGCTGGCGTCTTTGAACGGTGGTGATCATTTATTCATATCATTGCAAATACCGTTGCACAGGTCCGGCTGACGAGGGGAGGCAGCTGGTGTGCCCAGTCTGTTTCTCTAGTAGGTGGGCCCGGCGACCACCTTCCTTCGGGCGGACCATTGGGGCGGCTATCCAAGTTTAAGTAGCAAGTAGGATCCCTTGCCGTCCCAACAATACGATCTGTCGGTACACCGTGGAGTTTTAGTCCGTGCGAGTCGGACATAGCCCACTCTCTCCCCCGAGAGGGTGGCATATCCATAAGGGATTTCGCCACGATAATTAAAAAAAAGTTGATCCACCTGTTCGTTTGCCTCATATGATATACAAAAGCTACCCAAGCAGACTTAGAAAAAACCCTACAACCATGCAATGGGATTTTTCGGCGGGATATTAGTCATGTAGTGGATTTTATATTTTATTCATAATTTTCTGTTATTTGACTTTATATTTTGTAAATTTGGTAGTGTTTTACGTAATATAGTTAGTTTATTGTGCATAAATGAAGTGAATGGAAAATAATACCACGAAGCATGAAATTTTGAGATGGCACAAAAATTCCCTGGAAAATTCTAACAAGGGATCCACCATCTTGTTAGAATATTGACTCACACGACGCTTGTAATATCATTGACTACGCGACAATGGCAGTAATAATCAGAAAGATTGATTGGCAAAAAAAAACCATGCAGTGGTTCATCATGATGTTTATTTCAGTCACAAGAATTTGAACCTGCATCGAGCGTCGCGGTATCTTATCACACTATCAACTAATCATCGTTCTATCTCCGATTGAACGGTGTTAAACAAATGAGGCATATTTTATACTTTTTTCATACTCGCGCCCACGCTCTTCAATCTGTTCATCAGTGACCTACCTCGGTCTCGGGGGTCGTGTTAGGTTGTTACGCTGACGATACCGTTATTTACACTTCCGGCTGGCGGGCGGACTTTTTTAGGAAGCACATCGAAAAAGCCGTTCATACTCTCGGTGAATGGTTTCGTCGATGGCGCATAGAAGTTAATCCCGATAAGAGTGCCGCAATACTCTTCGATCCCACGAAACGCGCTAATAACTTTGAGCCCATCAGGCTATACGGAATCGATATCCCTTGGGTCG